>JAODTR010007625.1:0-10177 GCA_025399935.1 Amblyopsis rosae | reverse complement strand
TCCGGCTCAGCTCTCTTTTCGTCACAACGGTGCGGTAAAGCGATTGCAATACCGCTCCCGCTGCTCCGATTCTCCGTATATATATATATATATATATATTACATTATTGTACATTATTGATATAATGTATGCCATTTAAATATACTGTATCTGTGATATTGCACACCGCTTGTTCGCTCAATTTCTGTGTAATCAGTGATAGGACTCATTGCATTTGCTGGTGTTATTTTTCTCACATAAACATATACCAACACCTCGCACACTAGGCAGGCAAGGCTTTTGACAACATCCCCATTCTCAAATGGGAGTAAAGTACAAAGAACTGATTGATTTGACGTGACTGATGTCTGCCTCATAGCTTACACTTGGAAGTATTGGCTGAGCCAAATCTCCATTCCTAAACCCTCTGTCTACACATAGTTGTGCTCTTCAAAGCATCCTGGCAGTCTCAGCTCAGTGCTACAAATAGCCTGTAACAATGAGGGAATGCAATTCACAAATGTTCTTACCAGAAATGCAAACTGCTGAAACTAGTGTTGATTTTGCCATTATCAAAATAATGACTAGAGGATAAAGACGAGAATGTCTTTATCCTATGATATCTTATACTATTACACGACTACAGTAGTAAACATGTATCAAGGAAGTGATGGAATGTTCCTGAATGTTCCTCCTTAATCCCATTCCTACTGTAAAATGTCAACAATTATTTGAAATACATGCATGCATGGGTTACTTTTTCGCTACTTTTTATTTCATTTTTGTGAGCCTTTGCTCAAGAGGATTATAAAGTCCTTTAGATGGTGGTATTAAGAGTTTTACAACCCAATAGTTAAAGACTTAATACCATTGAAAATGGCTTCTATTCCCAGAAAAAGAGCAACAGGGTCTTCACTGGGGGACACTGGAAGTATAAGAATGAGCCTCAGCTAATGATGCCATGCAAGTCCTGGTCTCCACAGGACGAGGGAGAAGTGACTGAGCACAAGCCTGGGAACAGGAGGGATTAGGCTTTTGAATCAGGGGTCTCATCTTGGGGGCTATGGTAAAAAGAGCTAGAATAGTCACCCAGGCCTGTTTCTTTTCCACTTTTGTCCTTAGAGACAATAGACTAAGCTCCCTGATCCACAGTTCTGGGGTTATGATCACAACCCATTACTAATGCATGGCCATCGCACTTAAGGCAGCAATTTACTGATTGCCATCAGTTTGGTCTGTGAGGACAGTACCTGGAGTCCTCCTATTTCTGCAGGGGTGTGCAATGATGGGGCTTGGTCCGCCCCAACACAAAGACTATTCCAAATCCAAACAGATGAAAGGTACGTACATTGAGATGAATTGAGATGGGAAATAAATGAAGGTGGCCAAGGCCATTTCGTGTGGCGAATGAAAAGAGATTGCACTGCATTCTTGGTTGCTCGGGCCGCTGCCTTAAATGGAACCGTTTAGCTTAAATGCTCTATAGCACAAAACGTCATGCAAATCTCCGAGCTGCCCTCTGACCTGGAAACAATCACAGGGCCAGTACTTAGAGAATGCTTGCAGAGATTCTGCCCTGGATGCCAATTAAGGAGCTTCACATTACTACACACAACAGGGCTAAATGCGGGCCAAATAATCTTAAAATGCTCTGCATGCGCTGCATAGCCTGCTGTTACCATGGCAGATACAGTACAGTGGGAAAGGTGATTAAATAGTCTCAAAGCGGAGGCTTTGAGACTGGTGTTATTTGGAACACTGTTACGCAGTCAAAGCCGAGGAAAATATATAGCGTGCTTTTGACAGAATACATACAGCACTTCACAAAACACTTTCATAAACTCGATTAACGCTAGGATGTCGAGCTAGGAAGCATATTTTATTGGGGATGCTCTGTATTTTCCAGAGAAAGTCTTATCACAACTGACCACTGTTCCATAAGAGGTGTAAAATATGGCAGGTGCTCTGCATTCAAATAAAAGGGATGTGGCTGTTAGGATAAAATGCAGCGTGTTCCACACATAACCCTGCAGCAGTGTGAAACATGTATGCGCAAGCAGTAAAGCTGTACCATTGCAATGATAAAGAGCTGCAGCTACCCCTCGCAGCGTGCACAATCCAGAAGCCCCTACAAATTAAAGCTGCATTTTCTGGGAAACCTATAAACTGGGTGGAGGAAATAAGCAGCCATTTCTCTGCACTGACATGACAATTCGCATAAAGCTGTCTGATAAATTATTAGTCAGGCTGTATCAACGATGCATGGCCTTTTTATATTCATCATGCTTGCAAGCTTGTAACTGTTAAGAAACTGGATGCAAGTCACCCCTCCCCAATCACAGCCTCATCTAACCAGTGTGCATCTTGCAGGCTCCTGCAGTATGGGACACATTCTAAATTAGTGCTTTCCACAGGAGCATCTGGAGATCTACTTGTAAACACATTCCAACAGGAGATGATCAGTTTAAGCTGATATTCACAGTCAGCACCGATAAGGCACACGAACATAGACGTCTTTCATCTCTCTCTCTCTCTCTCTCTCTCTCTCTCTCTCTCTCTCTCTCTCTACCATGGTGAAGTGGAGGCTTGATAGTTCACAGTGGAGAAAATATAATTAAAGAAAACACTCCATCTGAAAGGTCACGCAGGTGTTCCGGGAGAAAATGACGAGGACTGAATAAAAGATGGGCATCTTAATGAATGCGCTGCTACAGAGAGCTAAACATGCATAAAGCAATGACTTAAGGCTTGCCAAAGCACTTATCACCTGTCCCTTAGATGGAACATCTGCTTGCCAATCCACGCAAGTGTTCAGGTAGGATTTTACCCCACCTCCCCTGCACTTTTCATGCACTGAAATTCAATCTTCTGCATTGAATCAATGGTTTTGAAGAGAATTACCTGAGTAGATTAGAGCTGCAGGCAGCTGGAGAGAGCTGTCATCAGATCACTCTCGCTTTTCCTGCTCTGTTTGTTTTCCCCGCACTTTAGCTAAATTAGTAATTACAGTCACACAGCCAATCTCACCATGGCCGCCGCAAACCCAAAGACACACACCTGCAAGGCGGTACAAACAAATGGCTTGTTAAGTGGTACACAAACTCCAACAAGCTAATGAGAAACGCCATGTCTTCTGCAATTTCCGCATGAAACCTGGAGGATCTAAAGGAGACCTGTTCACAATCAAAGGTGACAAACAAGAAAACTTCTGCCACAGCTCAGCTCAGACCTAATTTAATCAGGCTCGTGTTTGTGGGCCACAAACTAACATAGGCCACAGCTTTTATGAATGGAATGCATATTGAAGCACTAGTTGATTCTGTGTGAGTGAGGGGCGCAGACCAATCCAAATGTTGGTTTTGTCACCCCAGGCCCTTTCTCCACAATGCAGGTTAACTGTAATCCGCTTACAGTGACAGGCTAGTTGTTGGTGCTAACACCTCATTTGGCAGCAAGAAATGCAGCTCAGGAGGTGCCAAGACCATTGTCTGCTCCAGTGAGGCTTGGGGTGGGGGGCAGGCTAGTCTAGCAGGGGCAGGATACACTAGAACTGTAGCTAGGGTAGTCGACTCCCTCCCATAAGGTTGTGGGGGTCGATTCCTGTAAGCGCCCTTGAGAAAGATGCCCTACATGCTCTACAATACCTATACTACAGGCCGTACTGTAAGTCACTTTGGATAAATGCGCTTGCTAAATGACCTAATTGTAAATGGGCAAACCAGCAAGGCTTTCAATCCACAGTTTAGTTTGTGTACCTTGATACATCAAACCCTGTAGTAGTAGCCATACATCTAAAGACTTGGCAACTGTTCACCAGGGGCACCACGAGGAGTACCGGGCTTGTATTCTCTCTCCTAAAGTACCAGAATGGGCTAAAGGCAGTTGCATCCTGACATCAATCATGAGCACTCCAATATTGTTAAGAGATGTTTTGGCAACCGTACACTTTGCTGCAAAGCTTTGGTAGTGTTTATATGTGATGTTTACCACAGAAACCATACCGTGTGTCAAGAATTCTATTGAAGCCATGCAACCCCGGCTCAAGTCAAGTAGGCCCACTGAGAGTTCAGGTCTCTGATACCTGCTGGGAGTGAGGGTGGTCACCACGGAAACCCAGAATTAACACACACAAAAAAAGTTTTCTAAACATTAAGGGGCAAGGTCAGCTGGCAATGTGATGTGAGTGTTAGAGGCAGTGCTTAAACTGTAGGACGTTTTGTGACATACTGTAACATATCCATCGCCAGCAGAATTGGCTTACAGACCTTATGTGGTACAGTATAACCATGTGCTCCTGCGGTCAAACACAAATTCAGGCTGCCTCGAAACAAAATAAATAATTTAGGTTAACTGGGTGGCTGGGATAAAGTGAGAGCTTTAACTGTCCGTCATTCTACAGTTCGAGACAAAGCGCAGGCTTAAGCCTTAAGGCTTAAGGAGGAAGATGTGTTACTGCGTTCAGGGGAACCAAGCCAGGGTCCAGTTGCCATAGCCTCCCAATTATTACCGGGCAGAGCGCCCTGGATCACAGAGAGTCATCCCACGCCACAGTGATCCGGAGATAAACAGTCTTCCATTACATCTGCCACAGCGGGCTTCAGATGTGACTGAGATGTGACAGACCACTCCCTAACTCACTGGCAGATAGAGTGATGGGGAAAAAAGTGTCTTCTTTGTGCGCTAGTGCTTCAGAGAGCCAAGGCAGCAACATGTCTTCACCCTGGGAATTAATATGGCAGGAAGGGTCTCAAAACCTAACTTCTATCTCAACATCACCTCAGATGACATTGACACAAATAGTAACATATACGTACTGGGGACTGAAAACAGAGGCGCATTCACAACTAATCTAATTCCACGATGGATCATGAGATCAATAATGGTCTCTAGAGCCGCCGTAGCTAAATGGGAGTTAGTGTGCTCTTGCGGATAAGGAGCGCGGAGGATAGAGCACTATTCTCTTGGGAAGGTTAGATAATTCCCTGTTGAGCCTCTCAGCTCCTGCCCACACACACATGTATACAGCGGCGAAGGAGAATATTCATTAGCGGGATACGCCACTCTAATTAGCTGAGGTTGCAAAGAGCACCTAGGCAGGTGTGGTACCGCACCTGGTCTCCCCAAATTAAACTCAGCGTCGCCAGCTCGCACCCGCATTCAGGCGCGCTTAACTCCTTGTGTGCCACCACTTGTACCGACGTCCTTCGCGCTGCCAAACCCCCGGCGAACACACACACACACCTTGGAGTTTTAGAGCGCCTTCCACGCAGAGACCAGACGGCAAGGCGAACTCATACCGGGAGTAGCCGCTCTTCCTGCTTTGGGTGATAGATGATGGGCTATCACGTGGCTGAGGGCCCTGCCATCATAAACACTCTCAGAGAAAGACAGAGAGAGAGAGAGAGAGAGAGAGAGAGAGAGAGTGAAAGAGGAGGAGAGCAGAGTGAAAGAGGAGAAGAGCAGAGTAATGGGTGCGCAATTTTACAAACACAGCTGTTTGGCGTCCCAGGGAATGAAATCCATAACCATCTCTCAGATATTATGCCTCTGCATTCGCCAGAATCAACATAACAAGCAGACGCATTCATCTGCTGATTCCCAACAGTGGGACACACGGTGAGAGATGAATGTCTGCGCGAAACGCACAGCCGGTTGCTGCATACATATGGAAAAATCCAGTGTGTTGGTTTTATGATGGTGGCTGGATGTGGAAGTGTGGCACGCATTTCAGCTACGATGCTAGCCAGAGCCTCACCTGTTGCTGTGCTGCCAAAATATCTCTCTCTCTCTCTCTCTGTGCAAATGTGTGTGCTAACATGTGTGTGTGTGTGTGTGTGTGTGTGTGTGTGTGTGTGTGTGTGTGTATCCCTGTGTCTTACTGTGAGTTAGTGGAAGCATGTGTTTTATCAGTTGCTGCCTCTTGTTTGAACGGGCCTAGACAAACACAGGGGAATGTCAACGGAGAAGGTGAGTCAACAGACAGAGGTCTGACTCCGTGGAGCCCTCAAACAACACTGCTCGGGACTGTCTCCAAGGTCCCCTGGTCCACCCACCACCGCCACCACCACGGGGCCGGGGTCGTCACAATGGGAGACACCGTTGCGTCTAGCTTTGGCCCGGTCAGGAGGCAGGAATGACAGCGCTCCGATATGCTACAGCAGAACGTGAGGGATATTTTAATTATAGGCTTATGGTTGGAGAGTGTGCGCACAATAGAGAGAGAGAGAGAGAATGAGAGGGAGAGAACAAACTCATAAAAGACACACTGCCAGGAGGTTGTTGTTGTTGCGTAGATTTCTTTTTCTTCATCCTAGACACGGTTGATGCGGCCCAGCATAAAGGATTAAAGAAGGCCGGAGGTAAACAAATAGCTACAGTATGTTTTCCACCTTTCTCTACCGATATGAAGAGAAAAAAAACCACAATTCAGCTTTCTTCCATTTTAAGTTGGTCAACGGATGTGACCAAAATATTCACGGCACGCCACGAATGCTTGCTTTGCATACATCACCACGATTACGACCTAGTGTTTGTTGGTCTAATAATGCGCTGTGAAGGTGGTGGAACAGAATGGGGAGCGTGGGCAAAGCTCGAATCTCACTGAAGTTGAAGCCTGAGCTACGCATTTCTCTCTGTGACCGTTTGTGTGGGAAGCCAGCAGAGCAGGCCCAAATCCCTATTGACTCGATGCTCTGAGACGCTTTCCCTTTTTACCAAGGCTAAAGCAGGCATGAGCGCTAATCCTAAGGGGTTAAATGAAGCCTCCACTGAGGGTTTCCCTTTCCTGGGAGAGCTGGGGGCGGCTGCGGGAGAATACACAGCGCTTTAATGCATTTGGCAGAATCCTGGCTCAACTTGAATCTCCAAAGAGGAGCTGCACTCAAAACTCAGACGTGCAAAAATAGAACAGTCTTCGACATTCCATGTGTTGTAACTGTCGTCTTAAATATGCAGCTTTACTCTACACATCGACGCGGCCCGTGCTTGAAGTAGAAAAGAAAAAGTGCCAGTACTCCACTCATTCACATGTGTTTTGGCCTGTATCAGCAAATCATTATTACATTCTGAATGTCACCGGTGAATAAAATAGACCAGGTAATATTGCTGGTGGTGTACAACATGCACTACATGTATTCAATCAAGGGGACAACCACTTCAATGATTAGAGCAGAGAATAATTAACTACGCACACTGGCGTTAGTGTGTAGCACATTCTTCTTCACGCTTTATTCTTACTGTCATAGTTGGCTACGGTAGTTGTGGCGGTTGCCACAGGTGGTTATGCTGATGCTGACGTTCAAGAGACTGTGTGCTGCTAGTAGTTACACAGACCTGCCACTGACAGAAACGCAGGCACTTAGACTCAGGCAGGTAAGCGTTGTATAGTGCCCCCTGGGTAATGCAGTTTACTTGGGGCCGTTATGAATCGAGAACTTGACATGGAAAGAGCAGAAAAGAGTTGTTGAGAGTAATATGTAGATGTGCTGGTACTGTGTACCGACTGAGTACTGAGTATCGGCCCACTTCGAGCGTTGGACGTGGCAGACGAGGCAAAGGGTGAGCAAGGTCAAGGAATCTTCTGCAGGTGGCAGTGGGATGAATGCATCCAAAGAGGAAACTCTAGAATTTTCTATATTTGAAGTGACCTTTACAAAAGCAAAAAAAAAGTTCTTTCTAAGACCATATTGCAATGTCATGTAGGTCTTTGTGAAAGCAGCTACATTTCAATCAACACAGTGAGACTGTTCACCGGTAACATCCACCCTGCGCTAGGGACTATTTCTATTAAAAAATATATAGCCATTTTGCACCATTGTTGTGTGAGTGATTTATTTTGCTGCCTTTTTACATTGTGGCTGATGCTGGTTATAATCACTGCGGCGAAGAGACATCTTCTACCGCCTCAAGCTGCTCGTCTTTGATGGGTTTCCTTTGAGGGGTTCTTACTGGCCTGTGAAATATCACAGCTTTGTCTTTATTGTTGCTATGTGAGGAAGGAGTGTGGAGGAGGGCTGCACCGCAAGGCTCTGATCAAAGAAGAAACGGTTCACTGCTTCTAGACGTCGAATACCTTACCTTGCGAACTCGCGCTGTCTCACCATTCCTTTCTGGATAATTACAGGCATTTGAAAGCACACATATACAGTATGGCTGTATACAGAAGTATTGAAGGTAACCTGCACCGACTATTGCGGGTAAATAGCAGACGTCACGACGCACACAAGTCCACGAACAGGGGGTGAACCCAGAACACAGCTAAGGGGGTTTATTACTGTGAGAGTGGCTCAGGAATGTCACGCCAAAGAAAACAAGGCCAACAGCATCCCTCAGGCCAATTGTGTCTGATGTGACTGTGGGTGAGAGACGTGCAATATGACACCGTGTGTGCACTATGTAAACACTCTGCAAGCACACAATCAGCCCCCTCTCCACCCCCGCTGCCCGTCACCTCCACCCTAACACACACAGAGTTCATAAACCTCCTCTCGCTGAGCGTCGACCACAGAAACACCCAGGCGATGGAGTGGAACACAAAAGGCTCTTCTCCGGTTACTGCCCAGTCCTCTGCCGGTGTCAGTCACCGCTAGGCCACAAGCACACCACAGCACTCACGCGCTAATAGGTGGGCGGGCGGATTCCTCCGACACTTCCCTTCAGGAAAGTCATAAGCATTCCCGCATCTCTCTTAGCAGCCCCGTCATCACCCCGGTGGCCCTCGCACCGCCTTTGAACGCGGAACATCCGATACCCAGCGTCTCTAGGGACGGGCTCCTGTCTCACGCTGATAGGGGGAGAGGCTCGCCAACTCAGTGGGCTGGACAATCCGGGGTGAAGAACGCGTCCAGATCCGGTCTAGTGCCAATTAGGCACATTCAGACATGCAAACACATCTGGTGCATATCTGATTTCTTTCGCCCCTAAGTGAATAGTCGAATCTGATCTTTTCACAGCAGTGTGAACAGCATAAATCACATAGAATCTGAACAGTCAAATCAGAATTCATGCGACTTTGACGTCACTCTAGATAGACGTTCACTGTATGACTCAGGCTCACTCTCATGGCTGTTGTTGGTCGACATTTGTTAGAATTCTATGTAGGAGAAATTGTAGTCCTACTCGCAAGTGAACACACAGTAATGGAAGATGGAGGTAGTCACTGGATGGACAGTGAGCGAGGTCTCGACCATTGCACACAATAGGCCTAGGCGGAGTGGATCCATTATTCTGCCCATGTTAATTAACGAGTGGGACGTTATAAAAAATGTATGTCACATTTATCCTGACCAAAGAAATTGCGATAGACGATAGTATCGTGATAAATTATTATATTATTATTAAACTCTAAAAATGGCACTAAAACATATTGGAATCACTTGTTCTTACAAAAATATGTTAAATGTATCATGATTCATGACACGCATGTTTTTTGTGTGATCCTTTTTGTTTTGAAGCCAGTATTTCAATAAGTCCAATATATCTGTTTTATGTGGGGGACACATTGGCCAAGTCAAACCTTCACCCATGGTGGTTATTGACTGGAAAGATGCAGGAAAATAAATTACTTAATAAATCAATACAGTTGGACTATGCGCTAGCCAGCTTTTTTTCAAGACACTTTTGAAAATTGTCATACTTTTGTGAGGATATTCATGATTATACCGATAATGGACATTCACCACAATACGATTATCATCAGTATTTGTATCACAATAAACGATAACATCATATAGTCCCATCCATAAGACACTCCTTGGTGCTAAGTGGGGAAGGCTGTCCTTCACACACACACACCTTCACCAACCACCGGACTCTCCCAGAAGATTACAGCGAGATTCCATCTGCAAATAAAATCCAACGGGAGCGGCTCGGCCGCATCAGATATGAGCATGTGGCATTGCTGGAGGTGTCACAGTGAAGCTCTGAGCTGACCTCACATCACATCAGATAGCACACGCACGAGCGTGAGTCATGTGCTATCGCTCGTGAAGATGAAGTTGAAGGCTGAGCTGGCGGGGGGGGGAACGTCGGGGCGGGGTGTCAGAGGGGAGCCCACCCAAACATACCCTGGAGCGCACAGGCATGTAACATGCCCCTGCTGTGTTTTTGTACTCTTCCAACACAGCCATCCATTCTGTTATTTTGTGTGTGTTGGGGGGGGGGGGGGTATTACATGAGAATATGATAACAAAGAGCTGGG
>JAODTR010007623.1:0-10179 GCA_025399935.1 Amblyopsis rosae | reverse complement strand
GATTTTCAGAAATTAAATGACAATTTAAAATGATTGTAATGGCATAGTTTAGTCATAATTGGTAGGGTGGTGGTAGTAGTAGTTTATACATTACGTTGCTGTATGACTAGCCTGTATTACAATCTAATATTTTTAAGAGTACCAGCCAAATTACGTACTACCGAGTACCGATTGAGCTAAGACTTGTTAACTACCACTTTAGCCGTGACTACGGTTGGAGCGCTCGTTTTATGTGTAGGTTGTGAAACTTGAGTTTTGAATCAGTGGTGGTTGAGATATGTATGTATGTGTGTGTGTGTGTGTGTGTGTGTGTGTGTGTGTGTGTGTGTAGATGTTCTCTGCTCGGGATGCCATCACCCCACTATGTATTTACATGTTTACAGTATCAAAAAAGGCCATCTATGACCACCAGAGGGCAGACTACACTACAATGTAACTGTAAACCCACTCCCATCAAAAGCTTATGTCCCACCTCCTCTGACAGGTCTTCAACGAGGTCAAAATGTTGTTAAAGTCGGCCTGTGACGCAGGAGCCTCCACAGGGGGAGCCGGAGCCCCACCGCTGCACCCTCCGGGGAAAGGGCGACTGGTGTGCCCCTGCCTCCACAGGAGCCGGAGCCTGTGGAGGAGGAGGAGCAGGAGCCCTGACAGGGGGAGGCCAGGGGGAGGCCCCAAATAAATAAATAAATAAATAAAACATAATTGCATTGTGTCCATGTCTTATCTCCAAACAGACTTGTCTGGTGCCATTAATACTTGAAGCACTTATTAATAGACAACATTGCCAGTTAAACATTTTCACCTTTGTGCTTACATTTTATATACAATGTGATCAATAAGCTGAACTAAAATGTCTAACAATCTACTCCCTTTTTGTCATTTTATGACATAAAAATACATTTTAGTACATAGCATGATATATAGCCTAAAACAGACTTCTACAAAATATAAAACATTAAAAATATAACAAAATGTACATGATTACTACTACAAAGTTCCACCAATTACTTAAAATAAAATATAATTAGAAAACCCTTAATTCAGTGTTAGAACATATTACCATGGCATGATCCACATAAAATTAAGATGTTCCTGAATTTCAGTACCTCTAAGCATCTGATGTGTACTTTATCTGTATATAACGGGTCGGCAACCTTTTTGATATGAAGTGCCCTTTTCCAAATTTCTTGTTGATGTCGCCTGGTGGTCCAGGGGCATCATCGGAGGTTGGTCGTGGCCTACCAGCAGGTCAAACGCCAGAGTCAGCAGAGGCAAGGGTGGGACCAAGGGAGGTATGATCGGCAGGCCCGGGCGCTTCCACTGTTGCCGGGAGAGTACTCCTACGCAATTTCTGCCGGATGAGGTATGGAAAAGTGGGCCCATACTGGGGGCCTGAAGTGTTCATCATATGGACGCAGGTGGGTGGGCAACCCACCTACGAAATTCGGCTCGAAGGGAAGGATGGCCCCATTCGGATAATGCACCGTAACCATCTGCGACCCTGAGGGAACAGGAGGAGACACCACACCCCCAAGTAGGTACCCCCGAGGCGGGTAGAATAGTATATTGGCCAGTCGGGCCCTATCTTCCCGCAGCGAACCCAGGTGCGGTGGGGGAAGAGGGAGACCGAGGGGGGCAGGAGCCCGGTCGGGCATTGGAGGTGGTTGGGCCTCCCCCGAGTCCAGAGAATGAAGAGGGCCTTGAGGAAGCTGTAGCACAGCCATCGCCTCGCCGGTCTGAGCGTAGTACCCAAGGGGTACGACCGGTCCGGTATCGGGAGTAACACTGGTCTGGGACGACCTGGGAAAATGTGTGTGTGGGGGGGTGAAATGTCGCCTGGTGGTCGGGTAGGGGATTGTGAATGTAGGTCGGGACATCCGGTGGGGTAGGGCTGTTGTGATGATCTAACTGCAAGCAGGTGTGGGCTTCCGGGGTGGTGGTTGGCGGGAAGTTCTGCCCCATTAGGTAGATCAAGATAAAGAGTGGAGGGAGGAGCAGGGAGAGGAGGAATTCCCCCAGGCTTAGGACAGGATGACGCTCCAGGCAACCGGTGCTTCGACGGCACGGCGATCCCGAAAAGGCGGCGCTTCGACGGCACGCTGATCCGGAGAACGGCAGTCCCCACGCACGGCGACCCGGGGCACGGCGCCGCTACTACAACGCAAGCTAAGTACTCATAAAGGGACGTGACGGAGGCTATAGGTGGGGGGAGTGATGGCTGAGGAGGATAATAGCGAGTACTAAAAGCCCTTGCATGTGCTCGACAGGCCCTGGGAGGGGAAGACTGCGCGATGTGGGAGGAAGCCGCAAGCAGAGGATTCCGGAGGAACAAGAGGAAGGACTGGGGGAGCTACGGATTGTGGACGTCTAAAGGATTAGAGAGTGGGACTTTTAACCCTGCACTGGCCGGGGTGGATTATTGCCAGTACAGGTTTTATATTGACTTCCTCGTTTGTTTAATATATAGGAGGATATTAACCTAGCAAGGGGGGGGTAGTGACCGGCCCAATTCGGGTTCAGTAGAGGTGGGTGGAGCAACGGACTTCTTTCCCTCCTTGAACAGTGTGGGTGGTGTTTGGGACAGTGTGATGGTCCCCCGAGTGCAGTGCCTGAGTGCTGTGTCCAGAGTGCTGTGATAAGAGTGAAGTGACCAGAGTGCAACGGTTAGAGTGTAGTGCCAGGTGTGCTTGTAGTGAGCCATGGGTGGTTGTCCCCCTTCCCCCCTTCTAGAAATAGTAGCTTTTTGGGGCCCTTAAAATAGATGGGAGCAAGGTTAGAGTTCTACAGCAGCCCCATTTAAAACCGAACCAGAAGTAGTTGGCTATGCCCCCCCTGCTTTATTCTATGTAATAATAAATAAATGTTATTTTTGCATCCAAGTGTTGTTCTGTGAGCTCGAGAGGTCTTCAAGGTGTGGTCACGACATATACAGCCACAGAAATAATTAAGAGACCACTGCAGTGGTTAATCCAATTTTTACTATTTATGCATTTGTATTTTTTACTTGCAATTTTTTACATATGTTTTTAGATTTATATTTACAGATGTTTTTGTATTTTAGTTAAATATTTTACATATTAAAGCATGTGCACTGGTCTCTTAATTATTTCCGCAGCTGTATCTTGGAACTCTGAATATGGAAAAGACAATATGAACTTGCCCAGACTAACAGACAACATTGGGGCAATAACACAGGTGTGGGTGGAGTCAAACATAAGACATGCAATAAGGCCAATCAGAGAGTGACAGAAGCATGAGACAATAACACATCTGCCATCATAACATAGTTGAATGCACACACCGACACCTATACAAAAAAATCTATGGCAACTTACCTACTGTGAATCTGCTGATTGTTTTCAGACAGATTGTTTTTTGGAAACAATTTTGATACTTGCTCTAATAAATGTCACATAAACTCTTATAGATTTGTGGAGGAATGGACTGAAATGTCAGCTCATCCTGGACTGGTTACCACGACGCCTAAAGCTGAAAGAGACAGACGTTCCTTCAGAGGTTATTGAGAGATGAGCGGGAGAATGAAAATGGAAAGCTGTAAATGTCACCTCATTAAGTGAGATAGAGGGAAAAAAACAATTAGTTCAATTTGTGTCTTGCAGAACAACATCTTAATCGGCTGAACTCAACGTCAGTGCATCACCGTTCGGGGAATTACGCCTCACTTACGTGTGATTACTCATTTGGCATTCAACAAGGTGCTGAAGCAATAAAATATCTTTGTGTTAATCCATGATTCATTCTCATGAATATTACATCAAGGAGTGGGATTTCAGGCTGGAGAGATGTAAAACACTCGCTTGAGACTGTTTGTAAAGTCTAGAAATCACAGGAGGAGTCTCTATACACATAACAGACAGATAATTAGATTAGTAATCCAACTGGTAACGTATAGCTACGATACAAGGTTTTGTTTTTAGTTTACATACGGCATATATGCATGGCCTGTGACAAAGCAAGATAATTAGTAACTGCACATACACAGCCGGTAAATAGGGGGGAGTGGGGGGGGGGGATAAAAGGGAAGGGAGCCTAAAGGAAAGGAAATGAAATGATCGCAGAGGGGGAAGAGGAGAGAAGCAAAACAAATTGCCAGGAGGTGTGCCTTCCCTGGCTCTGTACTGTCGTTTATCCCGTTTGATACCACACTCTGCACTAACAAACACACATTCTACTACCCAGAATCCTTGGCTAGATCATCATCATATAATTGGCTTTAAATCAAGAGGAAGCACCCGTTGTCCGGTGGGAACAGGATCAATCATAAGAATCAATGACAAAACAACAAAATAATGCCTTCCAAATGGGGATGTGAAACCCAGAGAGGGCACCGCAAGCTTTCCTCCCCTGAGACACAGAGGTGGGCTTTCTCTGTCACCCGCTGTAATTGGTTTCCTCCACTCCAGGACACTTGTGATTTACACAGATAGGCAGTTTGTACAGAGGCCCTTCAGAATATAAATATATAAGGCGAGTGAATATGTGCTATGGGATGTAAAACATTATGCTTGGACTTCTTTATTTGTTCAACAGACAGCATGTTACACGGTAGAAGAAGAATTACAGGTCAGTTATTTGCTGTTTGTTTTGCCCCTGTGGAACACTTAAGCCTCACTGAGATAGATTCCCTCATGCTGAATAATCATGATGAATACTGCATTTTTAATTTACAACTTGCTTGTGGAAGATATGCTCATTTCAGTTGATATTTCTTTCACTGTTTCTTTCCTTGATGAATGGATCTTTATTGATTAGTTGGTTCATTTATTTTTAAATATGGGTTTCTTTTGTAAGTTCTTTTGTAGCCAGAAAGCAACTTCACGCGTCAGACGAGTGCAGAAAAGTGTGTGTGAAGTGTCCAGGTGTAAACTTTCCTTTGTCCTTGTTCTGTCAGCGGCCCCAGCTGAGCCCGTTACTGGTCAACAAGTCCTGTCCTAATTACTGTGTGAGCTGGGACGACCACAGGCCCAGATGCACTGGGACACTGAGCGCTGAGCCAGGCTCACACACAGCAACACACCTACACACACACACACACACCTGTATGCAGGCCCACAAGAGGGCTACACATAAACGCACATGAAAAGATATGGAAACGCTCATGCACACAGCTAGTCAGGTCCATACGTACAGGGACTGTGTATGCTTCCAGGTCATTAGCCCCTGGCTGTCAGTGCGAGCTGAGGAAGGCGAGGTGACATGTTATCTCCAGCCTTACCAGATGTGCTGCTGACACTGCAGACAGGCCGCTGTGTCCGGGGGAGACCCGGAGATACTCCGAGAAACACTTCAACTCGGTTTGTGTCGCGAGCACTCACAGGCGTCAAGTCGTGAGTAAATGGTCTGTTCCTAAGTACAACTGGGAAGCGAGGACAGACCTCCTGTTATATTATTTCTTTAAACAATAAGCACAATTGAAGGTATGTGAAGGAGAATGAACTGAGTGCGTTCAGCCAGACTTAAGATGGCGCTTACATTTCATTGGAACCCTCAGGGCAGAGCCAGGCTACAATTTCACTCCTATCTTCTAACAATCCTTGGCCTTGCGTTGTTTCCATAGTGGATATTTTCATAATTTTATTAGAATCTCAGTGGAACATTTAGAGATATCCTGCTAATAATCCAAGGAAAGGAGATAACATATTTGTAGCAGAGATTATATATGTATATATTTTTTTTTTGTTTTAGAATCAACCACATGTTCTCTTTGTTTTGGGAAAAGAGGACCGGGATTACATTTAATATGCAACCAATACATTTACAGCAAATTTAAATAGTTTCTGTCATCACCTCTCCTACACACACTCCTAGAAAGTCAACGAGGGAGACTTTATGGGGCCATATTCTGATCTAAGCACATGGTATAAAGCACATGTTGCAAGTTAATTCACTGTTACGGAATATAAAAACTCTCAGCGCTGCATGGTTCAAAATGATTGTAGTTACTCTCTTCATATTCCATGGGTGTGTTTTGGGCACAACATACTGTAACAAACCAATCAGAGTGTCATCTCCCATATGGGCGCTCAAATGAGCAAAGGTTCACTTCGTATTTTAACAATGTGGCTGCTGGATGGGAAAATGACAACTGCATGCTATGTGTGAGATACTGTAGGGAACCCTTGGTCTTGCCTTGGTCTCAATCATGCCAGTTTGTTTCGGTCTAGATGCATTCTGGTCATAGTCATTAATTGTTCTTGGCTTTATGAAGTCACCATACAACACTAGTGTGTATGTATGTATGTACGTACATACATACATACATACACACACACACGTGCGTATATAAGTATATGAAAACCAATAAGTTAACAGGTACTTTAGTTTAGGCCAGTTAAGCATAATTATTTATTGCTTTTCATTATTGGCATTACATGGGTGGTTCTGGGTGAATAAGCTTGTGCTTACAGTAATACACACTGAGAATGGATGCTCCTATGTGGAAAAAAGCAATTCATTTATTTGCAGAAACACAAACCACCCAGAGCTGTTTGATAGAGTGAATCTGGCAGTCACAATGCTGGCTTGACATTTGTGCCGTGCCTGTTCTTGGGTTGGCTGGCGTGGGATGTGGGGCCGCCAAATCCCTTGAACAAATTTTAGCTAGCATACCTGCACAACGGTGTGGAAAACTGCCGGCAGGTCAACCCATGGATTATAATCTTGCTTTCAGGTTGAATTATGACGTCATTTAAATCAGTGCATAAAGATGCAATGACCTAAAACGCCCATGGTTTGAGTGTGTCGCACAACGAAATGTGTCACAAAAGGTTGTGCTAATAAATACAATTGTATTCAATAAAATGTCATTACACACAATTGGACTACTTATATCTTGCCCGGTCAGAATGCTTAACATCAGATAGTATGCCGATGAAACAATCCTACTGAAACAAATCAAATGTAAGTAAGATGTCATTTTAGGAAAAAAAATAAGCTTACAGGCTGTGTACAGTCAGAAGTGGGCGGTGTCACTGTGTGGGCTCCAATGTCCCCTCACTCGTGAACAAGACCCTGAGGTACTTGAAAGGACTCATTACCTACCTGGAGTAGGCACTCAACTTTACTGCTGAGAATAATGGATTCAGATGTAATGGCGCTAATCCTCATCAGAGACGCTTTACACTCGGCTGCGAACCGATCCAGTGAGTGCTGGAGGTCACTGACCGATGATGACAGGACCACATCATCTGCAAAAAACAGCAATGAGATCCAAAGGCCATCAAACCGCAACCCTCCCCACCACGACTACGGCTCGATATCCTGTCCACGAATATCACAAACAGGATTTGTGATAAAGTACAGCCCTGGCGGAGACCAACCCCCACATGAAACGAGTTCGACTTACTGCCGAGAATCCGTACACAGCTCTTGCTTTGGATATACAGGGATTGGATTGCCCTTAAAAGGGACCCCCTCACCCCATACTTCCACAGCACCTACCACAGTATCTCCTGAGGGACCCGTTGATATGCCTTCTCCAGATCCACAAAACACATGTAGACCTGAAAGGCATACTCCCAGGGTCCCTCCAGGATCTTAGCGAGAGTAAAGAGCTGGTCCGTTGGATGAAGAGGAGGATGGTGCCATATTGCTTCTTCGGGCTGTGCCCGGCTGGGCTCCGTGGCAAACCCAGCCACCAGACGCTAACCAAGAGCCCTCCCTCTGGGCCTGGCTCCAAACGGGGGCCCCAGGCTTCCTCCGGGCAGGTAACCTCTCCTCTTAAATTATCTTCCATGAGGGTCTTCTGAACCATTCTTTGTCTGGCCCCTCCCCTGAAACCACTTTGCCTTTGGAGACCATACCAGGAGCACAAGGCTCCAGACAACATAGCTCTCAGGATCAACGCTGAAAGCCCTAGTTACTACGTCACGGCCATGACTCCTGTACTTTTGCCCCATTGTGATACAGAAGCCTGGCAAAGATAAAAATAAAAGACATAATTAGCTGCCGGTATACCATAAAAATTAGGGTTTCTTTTTTACAGTGTACAGTTATGTGTGAAAAACGGACACTCTGGCAGCAATTTGCTACTGTGAAGGAAAATACAAAACATTCTGAAATTTTCGACATTTTGTGGAGGTGCTGTTCTAGATGCCACATCGCTGGTCTTTGGTGATATAAGGAGTAAAGACTGTCGATCATCGTTCCCGATATTTATATTCCAGCCCGCGGCACTGGAAATTTGTTGGCCATGACAAAATTGTGTCCTCAGCATCAGCCACAATGCTAAAATTGTCCAAAAATAATTTCTAGTCAATGAGTTTACTAATGGCTACTTAGCTTCAGTGTTGATTGTAAGCCTCGTCAGAATGGCCAGATTACAATTGATAGAGAGAAAACAGAATTGTCTGTTTACAGAAAACAGCTAGAGGCAGTGGCAGACTGGATAATGGAATGATAATGAAACAATCATTCAGTCTGATTAAAAAGCTATTCCATACTATCCATCAGGGTTGTAGTTGAAAACAGTATCAAGATGGGTCTTTTACGCATTGTACACTGGTCAGCACACCTAATTATGCAGAGCAAACCAGCCAACCATACATACATTGGTTCACACACACACAAAATGTCCAAATGATCCATTCATACAGTAGTCTGTCTATTTGTCTATACACACACACACACACTTGTGTAATTAAAGCGGTGATTCACTCACCAGAGGGCGGTGCATCAGAGTGTTTAATTAATATTCTCAAACAGCACCACACTGTGGAGGCCTTACGGGAGCAGAACGGATGGCTGGAAGAACATGAGGAAAACAGCATGAGGAGAAAGGAATGAGGAGCTACATGCAGCTTTGGACTGCTGGGGGGAGAGGGAGAGAGAGAGAGAGAGAGAGAGAGAGAGAGGGAATAGTATGTAGTAGAATAGAGTGAATAGGTGAAAGGTGGAACCACAGATATTTTGAATGGAAGAGGTACCAATACATACGGATAGAATGCACCAGAAAACTAGTGACACATACAGTCAAAGCAGTGGAAAACATGAAAAGGGGAAAATAGAAACACTGCAGAAAGAACGTGATGGGAAGGGGGGGGGGGGGGGGGACAAAAAAAAAAAGTGGCAACCACTGTAGCACCAGAGGAAATAGTGTACGGTGTGGCAAATGAATTGTTCTGCAGAAAGCATTTTCATTTGTGTGTACACAGCACAAAACAACCAGGGGGTGCTATTTCAAGCCGTGTGTGTGCGTGCGTGCGCACGTGTGTGTATTGCTGTGAATGAGTACGGCTTCAGAGGAAAAAGGTGACCCAACAATTTAAAGCAGTCATCCATTTCTAATCAGCAGGACCACTGCAGTGATTTAACGGTCTCTTTCTCCAGGGAACAGCAATGAACAGAGCAGTAAACATGTACACATCTAGCCGCTGGAGAGAGGACACCACTGCACTGCATGTCTTCCCACTTTGTCCACTCTGTTTGAAAAATGGTTTATACTATACTACAAATTAGTAATTATAGTCCTGTTTATCTAGTACATTTCCGAACAAACATTTACAAAGTGCTTAAAAGCGGGGTGCATGGTAGTGAAGCAACAAACAGCAGAGGTTGGTCCACCAGTGAGTGAACTAAATAATGTATAGGCACTCCTATTAGCCAACATACTGTCATTGTGTTGCTGTCTCTAAGTGACCCACATTGTAAACAATGAATCCTACACACAACCTTAGCATGTTAATATGTGTTATTGTAAACAGACTTATAAGTGCTACTGAGCCACCATAATCCAACATTACAGTTCAATTACTTTATGCATGGTTAGGTATCATTCAATATGTGGCGTTCAATGTCTTATATTATATACCCCAGATACTCGAAGGAACTCACTTTTAATGCAGAAATCCTTTTTAGGTCTGAAGAATAGTAAAGCTTTAATGCCTGTAATTTCTCAGATAGATAGATAGATAGATAGATAGATAGATAGATATTTTTTTTTTTTTTTTTTTTTTGCAACTTTATGGCAGACTTAGAAGTGACAACACACAGTTTGGCGAGAAAACAATGTCACCCAACAATATATTTGCACTCACACCCCCTCCATGCCTCCCTTCCCCCACCACCACACTTCAAAAAGCATACAAATCCATCCATCCATCCATCTTCATCCGCTTATCCGGAGTCGGGTCGCGGGGGCAGCAGCTTCAGCAAGGGACC
>JAODTR010007621.1:0-10180 GCA_025399935.1 Amblyopsis rosae | reverse complement strand
TGCTCTAGCTGTTCTTCTGTCCCTACATTTAGTTCACGTTCGGGTTGATCCACAAGCCTTTTTAAAACAAAAAAACGACCCATTTCGTAACTTTAACTCAATCAGTTTTCACACTCAGTCAGATTTGTCGCGTTACTAATAGCCACACAACTTTAAGCGCAATCATTGGACTGCGTGGGTGCTAAGCGACCATAGCATAATACGTAAATATTAAGATAAAATAAAAAATGAATTAATTGATCGACTGTTTGGCGTTATCTTGTCAGTTACATTCAAATAATTAATCTAAATAAAATAGATAAAGTATCATTCGTTTTTAATGTATAGTTAAAATATTTATTGGGGGTGCTATGGGGGTGCTATGACCATTCTTGGGGGTGCACAAGCACCCCCAAGCACCCCCCCCCCCTCAGCGCCGCCTATGTCCATAAGCATGTCAAGGTGATTTAGGTCTTCGATCTACTGGACATACACGCGCACGTACACACACACACACACTGCAAGGACGCCATTCTCAACTTTGACCACAAATGGTTTTATTACTCAGAGTAACGCAGCAAAAAAACAGAGAGTTACTGTATATTCGACTACGCACTCTTTTCATTGCACACAGTGGGCGCCGTAACGCAAAGCACTGAAAAGCTAAAGGTAGTTGATCTTATCTGGTGTCTGATTGTATCTGACCTGGTGGGATAATTGCCACGGAATTCTGGGAAATAATTGATTCAAATAGACAATGTCATACGAGGGATTTTAGGTATACCGAGGTCCAAAAAATTTATTTGCTGCGGGGTTCGGGATTATGCCCCGAAATATTTATATTTTCCTGATCTACATATGTGCTTTTTAAGATGTTCATAAGAGTAAACATGGGATAACAGTTTTAAATGGCTGTCATTTTCTCTGTGAATTGACTCCTGACAAAGTCTAAAATATACTCAACTGAAATGAAAATAACGTATTATAACATTGGATGGAGTGAATTGTTAGATATTTAGGGTTAAACTACGAATTGGCATCATGACTATTGACATCCACTCCAAAATATAATGCCATAGGCATGGATATTGGCATTGTGGCTGTTGTTGCTTCTAATTCAAAATATCATGCCTAGACATGTATATATTCATATTTGTTTGCTAATTCTTGCTCCTGCAGGCATGTGTGCTGTGTACTGTATAGCTAGCTGTCTTGTGAGATGTCTGACTTTTTCTCCTACAAAGTTATAAGTAACATTATTTGTTAATCAATGTCCTTTGATTGATTGTAGGCAAAACTCAAATATAACATTATTGAATTGTCATTGTCTGATCCAACAACACAAAAAAATGTAATGCTGTCCATGTATGGATGAAGGGATTGACGGGGCTAACACAGGGCAAGTTGCTCAAACACACACACACACACACACACACACACACACACACACACACACACACACACAAATATATATGGGCCGGTTTCACATACATGGATTCAGCCTAGTCCTGGAAATAAAACGTTTTTCAATGCAGAGCTTCATTGAATTTTTAGTCTTGGACTAGACTTAATCGGCCATAAAATAACAAAACATAAACCTAATCTAGACAACTGGTATTACTGGTATAATTTAAAGTAGTGTTTGTTATTTTGCTTGCTGCTAAAAACATAAGAGCATCTGTCTTATTCCTTTCCCGTCCTGATATGTGACAGTGACAAGGACAACTTCTCTAGAACGGATTTCTTGGGCTCAGAGCATAATCGCAGACATTGTCACCGCGACAATTCATCTATGTCTGAGAGGATCTGCTTATGTCTTCTGCAGTGGTGGTTACAAATCTGCCCTGGAAGGATACATTCTCAAACTGTAAATAATATGATTTATGTTGTGCATAAAAAGGCCCATGCACAGTGAGTGCGACCTTACATCGCATTCACTGCACGACACACGTATGTGGCGCCATCTACTGGACACTCGTCACTACTACATCTCAATATGGACCGTTGCGCATACAAACAGTCGCGCATGGCTATTAAATTACAAATTCAATTGTGCCATATTTTAAAAAGAGAAAGTGTAGGTGGGCCACATTCGACAGCCTCTTAAAAGCAATTTCACATTTATAGGCAATTATATAACATTATTTAAAATAAACAACAATTTACTAAATCTGAATAACAATATTTATTTTTAGTTTAGCTTTAGGCTGATATAAAGGCACAGTAATTATTTGGTAACAGAAACACACTCATTGCACAGTAACCTACATGTTTATATATATTTTTTGCATTCAGAAACACCGGGAGTTGAATTGTGCTGAAGTCCTTTGTAAAACATTACTTTCAGTGTTGATAAAAACATATTTACTGTAGCATACTAAGAGTCAGTATGTAAAGGAAAATAAAAATGTAAGCAGAAATTATGGCAACAGTAAATCCAGTGTATCAAAGTAAACTACAAAATACAGCACCCATGCAATGTATCAAAATAAACTGCTGTATTTTTGTATTTTAAAAATACAAAAAAATACTTTCCCCAATGGAGCATGAAATCACCTTTCACATACCAATCAATCAGCATTTGATCTATTTTAACCCTTCGCCTGCACTGAGTCATGTTTGTTGTAGTTAAAGATATAGTCATTCTGGAGAAAGTTGATATTTGAGCTTGATCAAAACAAAAACACCCCTGCCTTCAATGGGGTGCTCCCTCAGAAGCAGCACATCGTAAACACATTGTGAAGGCTAGGATATTGTTGTGTTCGGCCTGCACCACTTTGATTGGCTACTATGTACAGAGCCAGCACTGTAGAAACACTGGATTATTGTATTAGCATGCACATGGAATGGGCAGATAGAATACTGTGAGTATATATTTAGTGAACTTGACAAAAGTGTACTAGCTTATATACAAATAAATAAACAAAGTAACTGAGAGAGCTCAGCCAATCAGCCAAGCAAACACAAAAGTGGGGAGTGGCTTTCAAGGCAGAATCAGATTCTCTTTCAGTTGTGTTATTACCTTTAGTGGTCGATGTTTAAGGGCACACAACATCTTTCTTTCTTTTCTTTACAGTACCGGTAGTGTCTCTATGGTGTCTCAAATCCGACAGAGTATGTAGCCAGGTCAGGTAAGCGGTCGTAAGCTAATACACATGCAGTCAAATTCAGCGAATATCTCCTCACAGTCCGCCAATTGTCCGTTCTGTGTGTGCGCTGAAAAGAAATCCACATCCACCTTACTACTACTACTAATTACTCAAAGGCAATCTTTCTGAGGTTACAGTCTGGAAACCGTTATCACTTCAGCGTTCACAGCCACCCTAGATGGTGGACCAATCACAGACCAGTGGGGTTACTAAATGCAATGATGTAGCTATGCATTTAAGTCAAGAAAATGAAATGGTGGTAGAGCTAGATGAAGCGATACAAACATCTAACTTTCGCACGCATTTTTTTTTTTCTTAGTTTATTTTTATTTGTCATCTCAATATTTTTTTTCTTATTGGTTTTTATATACATATTTTAATTCCCTGGCTTTTTTTTTTCTCTCCAGAAAGGGGAGGGTACGTTACTAATGACTGTTAGGTCGTCAAAAACATCATATTCATGATTTATATCGCCGTCATCATCATTCATCACCACCAGAAAACGTAAAGGAACAGAAAAATAAAACTACGGCGGGGATTCTAACGCACCCAGGTCACAAATATATCCTGGCCGCGTAAATCTGATTGGTTAATATGCCTTGTAGAGTTTTTGGAAACGTGTGTAAGCTGTAGGAATGTTATGAAAGGGGTAGCCTGAGGAAGGAAAACTGTTTCGGTCACATGATGCCACGTCATTTGACGTCATTTGACACAAGTTCCGAGTTTTGCGAGGAGCGAAGTTTTATGAGCGAAGCACGTTTTTAAGAAGCCTCTGTATCGACCGTCCTATCTCCAGTTTTAGAGAAATGCAAGATGAGAAATGAAATCATCCGCATCCGTTTCCCCGATAAGTAATTTTACTGGCCTAGAAAACTTTTATTCAAGTTTTTATTTTTATTTTCGTTTTCACAATGGCATGTGAAGGAAGTGGCCAATCAGGTAAACTTAACAAGAACTATGTGTGTGTGTGTGTGTGTGTGTTAACTTAATTATTGAGAGTTAGCTTATATGACAATATAAACATGAACAGTCATATTACTTGTTAATTAATGTTTGTTTCATTGCTTCCTCCACAGATGAAAGGATAGGAGTAGCTTTAATCGAAAAGTAGGCCTATGTTTTATTGCATATTTTGATTTTTTTTTTTTATTGTAATCCTTTTATATTTTCAAATATAAAAGAAAGACATTTATATCTGGAGCATTTTTCTGCAGGACTTTTCGCGGTGCGCTTATGGAGGTGCAGGGAGAGGAGATGCCGACCCTAAGCGTCGAGTCCACCCCGCTTGAGAATCAACAGGAGAGATGCGTGCTGGAAGTCTTAGCCGATATGATCCGCATTGTTGGAGAGACGGTGGAACATGACCAGAGGTTTCAGGAGTGAGTCAGATGCAGCATATTCCTGTGATGGCTTAGTGACACCATCTAAGTCTCTCTCTCTCTCTCTCTCTCTCTCAGTGCTATAGATGGGTTTAGTCGTGGACCGGGCTCTGTGTCAGAGAAGTTCTCCCAGGTGGTGAACAAAGTGTTCGAGGGCGGCCAGATCACTTGGGAGAAGATCTCTGTGCTCTTCTACGTGGCCGGGCGGCTAGCCATCAGGGTAGGTCGGAGGTCGGCTTTTTCCTCAGCAGCACTCCATCACAGTGCCAGTGTCCACAGGGCTGGTGAAATTGTCTTACTGAGGTAGACCTAGTCTCAGCCTCTTCCGTCCATCAGCACTACGTCACAAGAGCAACTCTGTGCTGTCTGATGCACAGACCCCTGTAAGCTAACGTCTGATTCGTAGACCCCTGTAAGCTAACGTCTGATACATAGACCCCTGTAAGGTAACGTCTGGTACATGGACCCCTGTAAGCTAACGTCTGATACATGGACCCCTGTAAGCTAACGTCTGATTCATAGACCCCTGTAAGCTAACGTCTGATACATGGACCCCTGTAAGCTAACGTCTGATTCATAGACCCCTGTAAGGTAACGTCTGATACATAGACCCCTGTAAGGTAACGTCTGATTCATAGACCCCTGTAAGGTAACGTCTGATACATAGACCCCTGTAAGCTAACGTCTGATACATGGACCCCTGTAAAGTAACGTCTGATACATAGACCCCTGTAAGCCAACGTCTGATTCATAGACCCCTGTAAGCTAACGTCTGATTCATAGACCCCTGTAAGGTAACGTCTGATTCATAGACATCTTATCTCTTTTTATCCTTGTTTTTCTGTGAAGCCTTTACTGTGTGTGTGTGTATGTGTGTGTGTGTGTTATCTCATCACGCTAAATCACTTTGAGCTGCAATTATTTTATGAAAGGTGCTATGCAAATACAATACTATTATACATATACATTATTATTATATTATTACTATTACTACTACAAGTCACCAATCACCACACCTGTACACCTGAGAGCTCACCTAAATGCCTTCCTACAAGACATACGCCGCCCAGTGGTCAAAAGAACAATAAAAAGTGAAACAAATAAAACAAATAACACAACCATCCATAATGGCTGTAACAGTGTGAGTGTATGTCTAAGGTGGTGGAGACCCACACACCCCAGCTGGTGGTAGACCTCCTCAGATGGACCGTGGACTACTTCAGGACCACCCTGCTGAGCTGGATCCAAAGTCACGGGGGATGGGTACGTTCAGCCACGCCCCCATGAATCCTGTTAAGCCACGCCCCCTGCCCACCCTAGCCAGGCCAGAGAAAATGCCACTACACTGTAGCACTGCAATCAAAATGTATTCATATAGCACTTTAAAAATACAAAAAGTGCTAGACAGACAAATTAATATAATACATGAGAAGTACAGCAGATAAGACCCAAATAAAACAATAAAATCAAGATAAAATACAAATAAAACTATGAAACCAATTGACATTGACATTGAGAACAGGTGGGTTTTTAGGAGAGATTTAAAATCAGACAGAGACGAAGCCTGTCTGATGGGGAGAGGTAGAGCATTCCACAGTGTAGGATCTGCCACAGCAAAGGCACGAACCCCTTTCAGCGCCCGCCTTGCTTTAGGCACACAGGAGCATCTGGTCATCTGACCTGAGTGAACGGGTGGGTGAATAGAAGTGTAGCAGCTCAGAGATGTATGGTGGAGCTAAACCATTTAGGCCCTTAAAAGTCAACAACATAATTTCAAGTGGATCCTAAAATGTATGGGCAGCCAGTGTATTTAGTCTCCTCTCCCCCCAACAGGTGAACGGTATCGCTGAGCTGAGTCGAGCCGCGTTAAGCCACATGTCGCGTGTCTCTCACAAGCCTGCTGTCATCATCTTCCTCGCTGGGATCGCCCTGGGCAGCTTCATCACCTGGAGGCTGGCCAGGAGCCCCTGACACGCCCCACACACACACACACACACACACACACAGGCCTGTCTCATTGGACTAGACCAGAGCACTCAACATGTTTGGGGACATTGTGTCTACATTCTGGCTTAAAACCTCTTGCCCTAATGGCGCATCGTTACACAGACACACACAAAAAAAGAACATGAATGAAGCATCATAGATATTCTGCACTTCCACTTCAAGGGAAGAAGCTTGGCTACAAACTCATCATTTCAATTTGAACCTAAATGAAACACAATTCCAACACTAAGCACCTACACGTGCATATGGTAAAAAAAAACTAACGTGCACGCAGTGCATGTTGCACGTGCAATTCTGCTACGTCATGCTACCTGCACAAACCCCATCTCATATGAAAGCCGAGGTTTCACAGATCCCAACGGTATAACGCTGAAATATCACATAAAGAATAGCAAAAACAATCTTTGCTTCATGCAGCCATAACCGTAAATGTTGTCTTACTTTTGCTGTTTTACGATCAAACAATGTGTTTTAGACCACATTAACCACCTTTCAATTACATTTAGCAGACGCTTTTACCCAAAGAGATTTCCAGTGAGTACGTAACTAAGTGTACAGTAGTTAAACTCTGGGTGCGATTTGTAGGTGGGAGGCGGAGGGGATTTTTTCCTCTCTGGTCTATTTGTCCATGCCTCTGCAGTATTATTTTTATCCCCGGTGTAGAAAAGATTTAACCCCCCCCCCCTTAGTAAATAATTCTGCTCTTCACGAATATGCCGTGGAAAACACTTAAAATAAACATTTAAAAATATATTTTATGTTCCTGCCTTTTAAACAGCGCTGCTAAGAGCGAACATGATTACATTTCATCTGGCTTGGCCATCAGGAGAGGCGGGACATTTCCCGGGAGTCCGCTGCCATTGGTGGGCCGGGTCGCTAGCAACCGTAGCTAGGCGCGCAAAGTTTAGAGGAATTCTGTCATATTTTTCACTTTTTCTAAGTTGACATGCATAGCGCGCTTTAAATGCTACGGTACTTTAGTTTGGCTTTAAGCTAAGGCTCATGTAAATCAGTGGTCAAGGCTTGATGCGGGCATTTAGACAGCCAATGCCAAATTACCAGACACGTTGATAAACAGTGATCTGTTCCAAGTAGCCTATGAGGACTCTAATAGGCTACTTGGAGGTACATTTATGTTATGTGTGTTTTGCTAACCCATCATGCGTGGAGAAGAACATTGGTGACACGGGTACCTGCAGGAAAACGTTAATCCGGCACCTGTATGACAATGCGAGGCAACAGTAAACGTCCCACTCGACCTGCTCCCAGTGCAGTGACAAACAGATCTCAGGTTGAGTCACAATGAATCCTTTATTTCTTCCTAAGTCACCACACTTGATAGCAATCCAACACAAAGTTACATTCTCAACACAGTACTGTATATTTTAATGTATGTCAACTGTATATTTCATGTGATGTCATCAATGCAAACACAGTGCTGTATATATATTATATGTGATGTCATCAATGCAAACACAGTACTGTATGTATCTTCTATGTGATGTCATCAATGCAAACACAGTGCTGTATGTATCTTCTATGTGATGTCATCAATGCAAACACAGTACTGTATGTATCTTTCTATGTGATGTCCTCCTATATCGCATGTCTCCCAACAGGGTAAAGATGATCTCTCCCATGGATCCACATGCAGATGTCTCTTTAGTCATTGTCCTCTCTTTATTCAGGGTTCTGCTTAATTGTGCCATCTGTATAGGGTTAATTATGGAATGGCAGTGGCAAGACATCGTCCTAGTGTTTGGACAATGAATGACTGAATGGTACATATTCTCATATCTATATGAAACCACTGCAATGTCAAACGAATAATCAAATAGGACATATTTTATAATATATCTGAGTGGTCACCAATAAATATCAGGTGGACCAACCTTCTGTAATGTGCTTCTGAGTACAACTGCATTCACACACGCTGCACTCATGGATAAATTAAGATCACAGACATACATGAATGTGTCATTTATTGGGATCAGCAACAGGGGAGTCAGGTGTTAAATGCAACTCTTTCCATTGCTTTTAAGCATTAACATGCATGTTGGACACAATAACTTCATTGGTTAGAAAACATCAGTCTACAGACACTGGTGACATCAGTACTTATAAAAGGACATTGAAATAAACATGAACCACTTCATCCCATCTATCCTTTGTGTGTCAGTGTCACCAATACAATATCATGCGGACCTACCATCTGTAGTGCTTCTGATTGAACCTCACCCACATACTGCACTCTAGTGTACGCAGTAAAGACAACCATCCCGCTCTACTCCCAGCAATGGTCAGGTTCCAGGCCCTCAACCAGAAAACTTTGACCCACCACGTCACCACCGCCGCAAGCTTACGAGGACAGAAGAACTCAATCTAGACTCTTCTGTCTTCTTCTCGTGCTGGCGCCGTGGTGGAACGAACTTCCTGCAGCAGACACGCATCTAAGCATCTTCCACAAGAAACTTAAAACACACCTCTTCATAACCCACCTGGATACCTTATTTCTCTGAACTCCGTGGGGTGTCCCTACAGGCATCCAGGGGTAGCGGGAGACTTGTCCCGCCCGCAGGCACAACTCCTGCTGTCGGCAACCCTATAAATTGCGGACAGCACCCTTTCGCACGGGGAACTACAGACAGCAGTCAGCGTCTCCTCTCTGGCCGCACACAGATAATCAGTCAATTGGGAAGATCACTTCCCAACTGCATCGCAAAGCCAATGCTCCACAGAAGGCAGCACATTATTCTATTGTATCATCACAGCAAGCTATACAGTTCCCAGAAATAATTGCTTAACCTAAATACCTACAAAGTGCATAATAGTCGTTCAAAGAGAGGAGAAAAGAGATGGTGAGGTTTATGATTAAAATACGTATAGGCTATCAAGACAAGATAGTGTACATAGTAGTTAAATTATATTCAAAGTATTTGCAAATGCAATAGGCCGACAGTAGGCAATCCCCTCCTACATCTTTACGCGGAAACGCAAATGGATTCATAACTTAGGAAAAGATTGTATATGAGAATCATCAGCGTTTCCTTGCTACTCAGTAACAGCAACTACCCGTTTGTTTCGAGTTGTTAGCAAGTTTAATTTAGTAGGAGAAAACTTGATTTGTTAAACCTTAATTTTCGTTTCGTTTTCACCATGGCACATGAAGATAATGGACAATCAGGTAAACTTGTGAAAAACTTCTCAAGTTCTGATCTAGGTATTTTTTAACTGGGGTGGGTGGCACAGCAAGGACAGTAAAGGGGTGTTTGCAGGTAAAGAAGATATATATTCTACTAAAAACAGTCTAAATAAAATATATACTGTATGTATGTTGGCTACATGCCAGTGTTGTAGTACTCGAGACCGGTCTTTACCACTTTTTTTAGGACCAAGAGGTCTCGGGATTTTACTTCGAGACCGGTCAAGACCACAACTGCGGGAATATAATTATTGCCGCCTGGTGTATGTCTAATGGTAATTCTTGTGATTAGAAGTAAATCCTTCCTTATATTTCTAATGTTTTACTTTACGTTTAGCCAATGAACAGGCCGGCTGTCCGCAACTGCAGCACATCGCGCTGTCTCTTATGGAGGGCCAGGACTGCCATAAAATATATATATATATATATATATATATAAGTATAAAGAAATAAAAGTATAAATA
>JAODTR010007620.1:0-10181 GCA_025399935.1 Amblyopsis rosae | reverse complement strand
ACAACACAGCCCTCAGGTTCATGGGGGCACCCAAACCTCTCCACCACGATAAGGTGATGGTTCCCGGAGAGGTAATGCTGGTTTCATTACAGACAAAAATCGAGCAGTGTACCCTTTTCAAAGTGCACTTTTTAATATTAGTTTTTGTCTCATAGGAAGTCCATGTTACCCTGCCCAAACATACGGCAGGGACAGACGCTATTGGAGGAAATACATTAAGTTTGATTTCAACCAGCTGATCCGATTGGCTACACAGGAGATCATTCGCTTCAAGTGACCAATCTTATGTACACGTATGCACATGCATCTCGTGTGTGTGTGTGTGTGGAGACACTATGCAGTGGATTTCTTGTACTTGGACATTATCATTATAATTAATTATTTTAATGTTGTTACATGTTTTATAGAACATTTTCATTGTATGTATATATATATATATTTTTTTTTTATGTTATAGTTTTACAATGTGTACTGTATTGAATTAAATAAAGCATATTTTTTGTACGTTTTTTTTGTTGTTTTTTTCTCATAAAAAGAAAAGTCCATCTAAAAATCAAGAAGCAATTAGCAACTTAAAACAGCAATATTTATTAGGTTTCCATATTTGTGTTCACTCACTTCACCTTTATTACAATGAAAAGGCTGTGTCACTGAAAATTAATCTCTTCAAATTTCTTTACAAATTATTTAAATATTGCCAATAAAATAAAAATGCAGATGTACTTAAAAGGTTTTTACATCTGAACTCTTCATGTGTTCCTAAATAACGTGAATACATTATGGTTGTCCTCAAGTGAATGCTGAACAACTGACAACATGAATCAGGGAAGTTAATTCTGTGAATTCTAGAAGTGCAATCATGGTTTTAATGTTGTCTGTAGATAAGAATGTTACAGTACATGCAAGTATTATCAATAAATCCATCAATTAAAACCAGTATTTGCCATCAGCGGAACAGCTTTTCATCATGCCATTGTGATAGTCCTTTTGTAAACTCAGCTCTTTATGAGGAAGTTGAATAAAAGTCCACCTTATCAGTTTAAGATTCCAAGCTAAACACGGGTTAAACATTACATAACTGCAAATATTAAACATTAAATACATCTACCAAGGGTTTTCTCTGTTGCGTTTTATTTTATTGTAGATGATACCATGATACGGCAGATTGAATCACTGTTTCTTTTATATTTGAGGTATAAGGCCAGCTTTAATAGTGAAATTCTGATTAAACACATACGGTACACAAACAATCCAAAACAATAGTCTATACCCTTGTATTTACTGAAAGTGAAACAATGGTGAATATAGGCACACAGGAAAGGTTAAAAAATATATATTAGTAAGCTGCCTGTCTGTTATCTAACTTTGAGGGCTTTAGTGGTACAGTAATGATCATTCAAGATCAATAAGGGAAAGAGAAACCCTAGGCAGAAACACTTAACTTCTGGTTTCACATCCTGTAAGGTAAAACAGCTGATTGAGAACTATTGTGTAACTCCATGGCTTTTGCTGAATAGTGTACAAGCTACAGTATGTGAAAAATCTTGTGTACAATATCTGTGTTGGAAATATGACCATTTGCACAAGTCACACCAATCCGGGGGAGTTATGGTTAAATTGCACAATAAATATCAGTGATATACTGGGAAAGAGTGAAAAAATATAGTTCAGCCAAACATCTTAATATTTAAACACATCCACATTCCTATCATAGTTTACATTCTACTTTATCATGAAGACCTACCTAATTAGGTGTAGGCTACCTGGCCCTCTAAGGGTCAACGTGTAGTAATCTTAAATCTGTTTCCCAATGTGTGCCGTTGGCTGCTGGCGATATGGCTTATTAAAACTACCTACTGTGGAGTGCTGGCCATTAAGACTAACTATTGTACTGATCAGCTGTGGGCCTGCTTGGACAGCTACAGTAGGCCCATGACGTTGCCCTCATAATGTCACAGTGGCTTCTTATATTATAGCTGGCTTACTACTACATCCATAAATAAGTAACTATTAATGAGCCATAAAGGCTATTGCTGCAACTGCATTCTGTCAGGGCTGTGCAGAGATGGACTCAGTTCGGCCATTTTGGATGTGCCATGTTCAGCCATGCGTTGTCTGTTAGAACTGTTGCATACTATTTGTTGATGATACCTGCCGCAATTGACGGTGAGACAAGCATGTCTTGCTCACATCTGCCCAGATAGGTAATTTACCTCGTCAGTAGGCTTAACTAGCCCTTAGCTCATGCAGTAATTGTCATAATTATATTCACTTCAAGCGGCTGACAGTTATAATCATAACATCAATATATTAAAGATACAGTCCTCAACATTTTTTGTTTGATGCTTTGTGGCAGTGTGTGTTACTACCACACCCCAGGCACTTTCTCAAACCACCTTTCTCACATCACTGTACGATATAGACCTTTCCAACTCGGCCTATAAAACCTGCCCCCACTGGTTACAGTTGCTAATGTCCCACTAACGTTTGTAGCTCGTGGGCCATTAGATATTCTCTCTCGTATTCCTAATAATATTGCAGTGTGTCTTGCCAAATTAGTCGACCATGTCTCTCTCTCTCTACTTGTTTAGTCAAGGATATACTGTACCGTACCTACGATATTCACACGAGATCCAACACTGGCTGTAAATGCAATTCTGGTCGTTAGAGAATAAACATTAAATAGTTACAACAGCAAAGTACGTAGCCAGTAATGGTACTAAAGGCAAATGCATATTTTACGTTATCTTACTGTAGCCTAGCTTTAACAGCCGTACTTGTTGATGTTCAAGTTCAGTTCAGTTGCTCCCACAAGCTTAATCCACCGTAACTTTAGTTTAGCCAACTGTGTTTTCTGGTTTGAAAATAGGTCGAGTTCCCTGCTGTACGGTACCGTACACTATAGTCTGACTCCGGCATGATATCTTGTTGGAATTGCACGTTCCCGAAGCACACCTACTGACATGTAAAAGGGTGCCCAGGTATATTATTTAGCATTATAATGCCCTGTGAACACGGGTGCTAAACGTTAATCTACCCCATGGTGTACTAGTAGTCTAATAACTGATTTGTTTGTGAGACTTGACAGGTTGTGATTGACAGGTCAGAAAGGTCTATTGGCTTCTACTCTTCAATCTCTACCCCTCCCCAACAACTATCCACACTTTTGTGGGTGAATTTGATTAAAAATATACGGTAAATCATTAGCTTCTGAGTGGGGGGTTCAATAACACAATCGAGGAGCCTTTAACAGTTAGATTGACTGCTTTACTGTAGTAGATCATATAGACTGCTTCAGGTGTGTGTGTGTGTGTGTGTGTGTGTGTGTCTCCCAGTGTGCAGTGTGCATACACTTTTACCCAGACTGACTAGCTAGCTGAAGTCAGCACTCATATTCGGCTGCTAAGTCAGCTGTTATGATTTATGGGTCCTTCTCTCGTCTTTATTCAGCCTTACGCTTTATTTCCCAGGTTTTCCTTCTGTCTTTTTGTCACTACACCACATGACTGTCTGGCAAAGTCCCCTAACCACACACACACGTCATGAACTTGTAAAACTAGCTAGCTAGCAATCTAGAGTGTCGTGGAGTCAGCACACAAGTCTCTGTATCGCTGCTGTCTGTCCCACGTACTGTAGCACTTTCTCTCCCTTACAGTGCATCTTCAAATGTTCAAAACACGTCAAGGACACAGAGAGAAGCCTAGGTATAGTAGCCTATAGAGTATGCCAGCCATAACTGTTTCTGGATTTTCAGCACTTTACATACTCGTTTATGTTTTTTCTATCTTTGGGACTCCTCAATTTGATTATTTCCCTGATGTCAAAATTCTTTGTAGAGAAACCTGGTATACAGTCAGCAGAAATACTGTATAAGCTGAGTCCTTCATTACCAGTTATTATCAGCCTATGCTTTATGGATCAAGCTGACTGTGTAAGTGCTATTATTACAGAGGAAATTATAAGACTTCAAGCATACAAACTGATGGCATTTGTTATGACGTAGTAAAAGGTAACCGGGATTACTGTGTTTGCTTGTATGGGAATGCCATTCCTGTTGGTGTAACACATTCCTAGTGGACTCTGGTCCGAGAGTCCTCTATAGCATGAATAGAGCAGTAGATAAGATTTACACAGCATAAATATTTTCTTGCTATCAGGATATTGATCCATAAATCAAATCAGATTGCCATGGCGATATTGTGTGTGATGGAAACATAGGCGATATTAGATTATGTAATATAAATAGGAATACCAACACCTAATGTGGGCAGAGACATGTTAATTCATATAATGCAGTGTTTAAGTACTATGTTAAGTGCAGTAGATCAAGTATAAATGCATTTAGAAAGTGCTAATTAACAGCATAAACGCATCACGTTTATTTGGTCATAACCAATGAATGAGATAAGAACCTGGGTAATGCCAAAAACAAACCAGACTTTTTATATCACTGATTTTCTGATGGGAGAAATTAAATTACTTTAATTGTTGATAGAATTGTTTGTGGCTGCGTTTATATTTATTTACATTATATTTACATTAAACGGAAATTCTATAGGTAGTTAGCATTTTAAGCTTGAGTTTTTACCTGCCTATACAGTACACGTGAAGTTGAACTAGGTATGGTCTCGCAGAGCCAGCCTCACAGTATCTATGAAAAGTCTGGAACATAAATTTAAAAAAGCTTAAAATAAATGGAACAGCTGAAATAAGTAAATAAAGAATTACACTAGCGTCGCACCGGGATTACAGATACAATACAGTAAAGACGTTGTGAGTGACAATGCTAACAGCCAATGAAATGTCCTCACTTTCTGAAAGTGCTGTCGAGTTTACAGGGATTATCAGACGTTCAGCACAGAGTTGCTTATCAAGTGACGTAGTGCTAATGGATGGAAGAGGCGTCTGAGGCTAAACTAGGTATGAACATAAACACACTTACAGTATATGGGTGTGGTTATGAAAGTTGTTTGTCCTTAAGACTGCTTCACAGCCCTCAAACATCAGAAGATTATTTACCCATACAGCAAGCCAATGCGTGTGCAGTGTATGTGCATGTGTGTTTGTCAGCATCAAATCCTCTCTCAGAATCACAGATCCACTGAATAGACACACAGAGTCCTTTCTCCCTCAATGTTCGGGTCTGCCTGCCTGCAGAACAGGCCTGCGTGTCTACAGGCCTATTCTCTCCTCGTATAATGACAGCAGTAGTAAGATACCCCATCCACTCAGCAGGCCAAGGTTTTGCAACAGGAACACCAGCCAGGGTCTCTTATTGTTGATATGGATCATGGTAGGGAGCTGTAGCAGGACAGACCAGGGAAGGAAATGAGAGAACAGTGTGGTCATGGTACGGTAGATGTGTAATGTAGTGCCATCATGGTAGGTGTGTAAAGTAGTGCCATCATGGTAGGTGTGTAATGTAGTGCGGTCCTGGTAGGTGTGTAAAGTAGTGCCATCATGGTAGGTGTGTAATGTAGTGTGGTCATGGTACAGTAGGTGTGTAATGTAGTGTGGTCATGGTAGGTGTGTAATGTATTGTGGTCATGGTAGGTGTGTATTGTAGTGCGGTCATGGTAGGTGTGTATTGTAGTGCGGTCATGGTAGGTGTGTAAAATAGTTCACACGAGGAGAAACAATATGTTATCGTTTCTGTTATTGCTTTCTACCTCAACATAAGTTAATATAAAAAAAGGGTTTATTGAATTAAAGATGAATATGAATATCTTTTTAAACTCAAGGTCATTTTCAAGTGATAATTTTATGATTTTTTTTTTTTTAGCTGTACAGAAAATATTACCGGATCGTGGAGATATTTACAGATTTTGACCAAAATTTAAATCGCTGACTTTACATTTATTTGGTTACATTAATTTATTTCACTTTTTTTTCTCTACTGTAGAGGCAGAAATCACTTTAGGCAGAGTCTGTTTACCGTGATACATCACCTGCATCTTAATATTTCCCACCACTTTAACAAGCAATACAGGGACTACTGGCCAATCATAGTGGCTATGCTGCTGGTCTGAGTGGGACTTGAAGAACCAATCCTAAGGTATGTTTATATCTTTCCAAGGTTATCCTGTGCCACATTAAAGGCAGGGTCATTCTCAAGAACGCATTTGAATTTTGAGCTCAAATCCAAACAATATCTCTCAGCATATTGAAACACATAATAAGAAATAATCAGTTGCTGTGAGCGGTGTTCACCACTTTGTTTATGTTCTTATGTTCTTATTTACGGAGCCAGGGCTGTGTAGAAGTACCAGATAATTTTTTCAGCACGCACACAGAATGTTAAATTAGCAAAATGCAAGGAGATATTGTTGAATTTGACATAAAGTGTATTAGCTTACAATTAGCTTGCAATAGTGGAGTATACCTTTAATAGTTCGTGTTTTTCATCGCGCACTCACCATATCAGCCAGGGCCACGTATAGAAAAAGTCCTGCGGTGATGGCAGCTATCCATTGGTTAGTAGCAAGGTCTGTTGCCACAGACAGTCCAATATAAAGGCCGATGAAAGAGGTCATGGCGCTGCCGACGTTTAAAAGCATGGCTCTGCGGACAGTCATCCCGCTGTGGAGCAATATGGCAAAGTCACCTATATACAGAAGAGATAGAGCGAGGGAGGAATTTACAGACAATGTGTCAAATATAGTATATTTTATATATGCTCTCTGTAATCACTGTAATGTACTACACCCTGTTGTTTATGATTACCTTTAGAATACAATAATAATAATAATACATTTAATTTCAGGACGCCTTTCAAAACATACAGACATCTTACATTGTACATAGGCAAATATTAAGATCTATATAAAACATTTGGATAACATATATAATACAGTGAGACCACGTAGAGTAGACCAAATGTCACACAGTGATCATTTTATAAAGTTTTTGTGAAGCGTAATGACAGGCCCTGTGTTATCAAATAAATGAGGCCAACCCTTCCTTAGCGCACAGTCACACTGCGCTTTAAAGTAACTATATGACTTCCAGTGTGCTTCCTACACTTAGGCACCAGCATCTCAGATTCTCCCACACTCTGCTGCTATGTCAGAAATGAAGTTATTGTACGGTCGCTGTTTCACAGTTCATATTACAGTTACGGCTTGAAGCTGATGTTGTGTTGAGAGGATACAATGTGCTGCTGTATTGAAGTAAACAAGTAAGAGTTGAAATATAAAGCAGCCGCTGTCTAGCATGATAACATAACAAAAGGTAGGGGTTTTTACATACATCTTTCTAGTTTCAAAGAATTAGCCTGACTGACACCATCAAACCCAAAGTTTTTACCAAAGTAAAAAGCTTCCACACATCTTGTGGGAGATCCAGGGGTGTTCGTGTGTCTCTCACCCAGTTCATGTGGCAGTTCGTGGCAGAGTACGGCCAGAGATGTGGCCAAACCAGACCTCCAGGACAGGGCAAATGCGGCGCCCATGGCCAGGCCGTCTGCAAAGTTGTGGATTCCATCACCTATGGTTATCATATAGGGCAACAGACGCTGCTCTACGGAGAGAGAGAAGGGACAAACAGTTATGGAGTCCATCACCTATGGTTATCATGTAGGGCAACAGACGCTGCTCTACGGAGAGAGAGAAGGGACAAACAGATATAAAGAGAAAATGTACATGTAGTAAAGCCACAATGTATCATTTTTATTTGCTTATGTGTAATGTCTCACCTCTGGTGCGCTCATGTTGCTGTGGAAAGGATCGCCCGTTGTTGTTTTCATAGATAACCTGAAATTCAAACAATAGACTCATAAACAATATTGTTATATTCAGAGCACGCCCTATCATTTATATTACATAGGGCAGGGATATCAAAGCTCCCATACATGTCTTAGGAAATGTGAAATTAATGATTTCCTGCTGTGCTTTTCATTCTAGAATAGGCCGGCTAAACTTGGTCTTTGGTTGTTATTGTGAGATTGTGGGGACAAGTCAGACAAAAGATCAAGACTGAAGTCAGTGGACATAGACACCCAAGTCATCAGACGACTTGTCAAAGTAGTCGAACGTCATTCTTGTTTTTAAGGCAGGAGTAGTTCATCTTGAGAGTGCTCGCTGACTTCAAGCTCAAATCCCAAAAATAGCCCTTTGCAGCGCCGCCTCACATAGTGAATGCATTGTGAAGCAAAGGGGCTTTGCTGTCGTGAGCGGTGTTCACCACTTGTTCACCAAATGTAATCCTATGTACGGAGCCAGGGCTGTGTAGAAGTACCATATTATTTTTTCAGCACACACAGAGAACGATAAGATAGCGAAATGCGAGGAGATATTTGTTGAATTTGACAATTAGTGTATTACCTTACAATTAGCTTGCAATAGCTGACTATACCTTCAATGGTGTTGTATGGTTAGTAACGTGTGTTCTGGTTCTCACCAGGTCTGCTTGCGACACTGATTGCTGTTTTTGTGGTTGTTTCTCATTTTGGTACATCTCTATAACCCTGCCATGGTCACAGTGGTGAGGCTGAGAGTCGTCCTGTAGACAAACAGAGGCAAATTATGTTGGCTTTTTATTAATTAATGGATTGACAATTAATTTCTCCTCTCTACACCCCCAACCTCCTACACACTCCTCTTACAGAGCGCCTGGCTCTCCTTTCTACTACCACCACCCACTCATCCTACAGAATGCGTAGAGCTGACGTAACAGTTTATTTATTACAATTAAGAGTTCAGATGCAAAAACCTCCATAAAGTCCATCTGAAAAACAGCAGTATTTATTGGTTTCCATATTTGGGTTCACTCACAATGAAAAGGCTGTGGCAATGAATAAAAAGTAATATTTCCAAAAAGTAACTAATTGCAAATTGTGCGAATTGTTAAAGAAGTCTTGAGACTCCGCCCACCACCAGGGAGAGCGGTAGATGGTGAATTCCCAGCTCAATCACTGGAACGACTTCCAGCTGGGAGAGCCAGTAGGGCTGGACATTTAAGCTAGCAGATGGACCTGCCTCTATTTCTCTCGCATCAATGGTAGCATTGGGCAGAAAGATTCCCCTCCCCCCTCCCCCTGTGTTGTCTGGTCTCTCTGTTTGCTCATGTTGTAGACCGTGCCACCCTCATCATGACAGAAACCCCCAAACAAAGCTTGCTGAATGCCCTGGTTTGGCAGGGATGTGAGTTCCCTTTATTAGAGCCCCACTAACCCCCTGTGCTGTTCCACAGTGAACACCTTGTTCTGCCACTCTATCTGGTGTGTGCCATTGTTACTGGCAGACCAGAGGAGCTGGTCTCACGCGATAAACCCACCTCATAATGAGCATAATGAGGTTATTGCTATCTTATAACACAGTGAATGGAACCGTTAACAGGAAAGAAACACTACCTTTTTATTTGTGAACGATGTGCGTGTGCGTGTGTGTTTTCTCCCCCACCCCTTGCTGGTGATGGTGGTGGTTATTCTTCTGTGTGATCAGAGTGAAGACAATCTCCATCAGGTAAAAGAAGTAGATGCCTGCCAACAACACCAACATCTTATAGACGTAATCGCGATTCTCCTCCCCTGCGTGTGAATGTGCGGCACCGTCGTCCGAGTGCGAGTCCAGTCCGAGAAACTGGGGAGAGACCACAAGCTGTTGGCACGGCAGCAGCGGAACACGAGCGTCACAGTGGGGTCCCGATTCGGGGCTACCGCCTAACCACTCACTGTGGGTATCAGATGCAGGAAGGCGTCGCCGGTGAGCGACCCTACAGCCAGGCTGACGCAGAACTGGATGCACATTTGGAACACGTGCGTGCAGGTAGTACACAGGAGCACCACGATGCCAAACATGGCGGCCAGGGTTATAATAATGTTGGCCATGGTCGCGTAGATGTATCCTGAGGAAACACAGGCACGTTTACAGGTGTAAAACATTGGCTTTAAAACCATATATCACATGAGAGTAGCCTTAGGAGAATGTAGAGTAGAATGTTTATAGTATTTCTTTTTCTAGTAGTACAAGTTTAAAAATGCATTTATAAAAAAAATGTTTAGATAAAAAAAAAATTAAGATAAATTACATCAAAATGTAATTTATGTAATCTGACACAACTAACTCCTTAAGTGGCGTACTACCAACGACAAACTTCAAACTTTTGTCCCACCAGAAGGTCAGGGCTCTGAGCTTTCTTTTACTCGTAGTACAAGTACAAAAATGCATATATATATATATATA
>JAODTR010007619.1:0-10181 GCA_025399935.1 Amblyopsis rosae | reverse complement strand
GGACGTCGTCTCGCGGGCCGGATTGAACCATCTGGCGGGCCGGTTTTGGCCCGCGGGCCGTATGTTTGACACCCCTGTTCCAACAGGACAACGACCCTAAGCACACAGCCAAGATAACAAAGGAGTGGGTTCGGGACAACTCTGTGAATTTCCTCGAGTGGCCCAGTCAGAGTCCAGATTTGAACCCGAGTGAACATCTCTGGAGATATCTGAAAATGGCTGTGCACAGACACAGCAACAATACATTTGCAGAAATGTCAAACAAACTTTGTTATTATGAAGTATTGTGTGTCGAATTTTGAGGAAAACAAATATTTTAATCCATTTTGGAATAAGGCTGTAACACAGCAAAACGTTGAAAAAGTGAAGTGCTGTGAATACTTTCCACATGCACTGTACATTAAACAGGGTTTCTCTCTCATCTTACAAATGAATCATTACTAGATGAAATGACATGAATGCATTGCATCAATCCCACATGCCCACTGACAATGCTCTAGCCACGTTTATTCACAATGAACTGTCACTTGAGAACTGTCGACGTCATTCTCACCTCTCGTATCCTCGGATGCCAGATCTCCTCTGTGTGCAGGAGCTCTGTGCCGTTCATCACAGGAACCGCTGTTCACAGAGGCAGAGAGAGAGAGAGAGAGAGAGAGAGAGAGATTCACGCACATAAATGCTTTCATGTTAATAATTACACAGGCGGTGCACTCTGATGAACCCAGCGACCGGAGGGGTTTGTACAACTCTGTGCCAGTGATGACAACGGCTCTCGGGCTGGGGACCAGAGTGCCACCAGACCCTCACCAGAAAAGCCCATGGACAGGCTGGGAGCGACGGCAAAGAGAGAGCACAGCAGTTACCCGTGGCATTGCACTTCCATTTGTCCAGTGACAGGATGGCCCTTGCTGGAGCGAGGAAGGCGAACGCACTGGCCTGAAACAGCGGCAACCTAGGCACAGGGAAAGTATACATTTGGTTAAACTAATGACCTCAATCATCACACAAATCTGTCATATCTCATAAGAGATACTTCAGGTAGGCGTAGGAAAGTGATTATGCCCTTGAAACAGGTACAGGTCCAGAGATACTCTATTGCACCAGAACAGGCTATATTCATTTAAATGTTTCAAATCACATATACCCATTAACACCCATGTACCAGAGGCGATTGCTCCAAGACAACAGGGAAAGCTTTCCCTACAATTTAATTTAAAAAAAGTTTACTAAAGTATATATCGTAACAACGTTGCTATTTAATTATTACTAAGTGTACAGCATCTACACTATATCCCTTATCGAAGTCAAACCCTTTATTAATTTAATATCTGCGTTTATGAACAGCGGAAGCACGGCCCCATAGACCGCTCTGTATCTATGGCAAAAATATCAACGTTAATTGGACAACAGGCCAAAATGCATAATTTTTAATCCTGCCTTGTCGCTCAGCTTCAATGGCGGTCTATGAGAGCTTTTCCCATAGGAAAACACATCTCACAGTAGGCTGTAATGCAATTTTGTCCCGCCTCGAAGCTCAGCTTCTCAATTTGATTCTTGGCAGATTACTCAATGAGGGCGGACCCTGTAATAAACAGCCAATCATTGACAGAAAGACATTCTGCTACGGTCGTATACAGAAAACCAGAGTGCTCGATACAGCAATGATACAGTGTATGCATTACAGTACGTATACTTTTTTGGAGTCTATATATAGAGTCCTCAGTTTGTTTGGTAATTAGGCCTGCTTTGTTCGTGTTTTGTGATTATAACTAGCAACATAATTTATCTGCTTTTTATTCAACATGCAGACACAATGATGTTTAACATATTAATTGGAGAGGTCAGTTGATCTGGCCAAAGGCTACTTCAGGAAAAGCTTAATATTAATGCCCACCAGTGATTTAATTAAACAGCCTTGTTATAACCTATGGTTGTAGCCTACGTATTTGTGCTTCCCCTGTTTCTGAAAGGACCAGCCACCACTGCTATGTATACATACCCATTACCCAATGCAATACCTTCAGAAGCAGCAGTTAAAAAGAAAAACAAAGATTAAGTCGGTGTAAAACAGGTGCCGAGTGAAAATGGGTGAAACCTGCCAGGTTTTCAAACAAATAAGGAAGTGTTCCCTTGTTTTTAAAGAGGAGGAAGTGATAAACCTAATCATGCAACTCTTGCAAACATTTTCAGCGTGGGTAAGGAGTATTCCAACAAGAATAGTTATTGTGGTTAAAGTAAATCGTATTGAATAAAAGGCAACACGCTTGTGTGGAATAGCACACAGGCCACAAACAGATGGCCAAGATGGCCAACAAGTCCTAATCTACCACACAACGTCATGCGGTGGCTGCAGGTGTGGCCTGCACAAGAACACTTTCCAGGAAGGACGGGTGGGATTGTTGTGTTCTGATCTGAAGTGGTAACAGTGACTCAACAAACTCTCTCTCTCTCTCTCTCTCTCTCTCTCTCTCTCTCTCTCCCCCCCCCCCCCTCACCGGCCTCTCCTCCGCTCAAACCTCTTTCATTTCCTGTTCCCGTCTATCTCGTCATCCAATCCACTCTATCCGTATCTCGTCTCAACGGTTGCCAAGGTGACAGACGTGAGTATCCACATGTACTCATCGTCACAAACCTCCGTCTCCACGTTTATGCCATCTGATAAACTGCTTTTTTTCCCCCACCGGGCCCTCTTGAGCTGCATGATTCTCCCTTGGTGACAGTCATTACGCAAATAACTGTCATTAATAAGAAGCTCAACATCAGAGAGAGAGGTGTTTAAAAGTTTTTAACACACCTTTATTTCCCACAGCTCAATAAGCGGCAACACATTTTTCAGTTCATCAGATCACACAATAGGTGACCTGCAGAAAGTAGCGTTATATAATCAATCACATACTGCACCACACAGCACCTCTGTTCTAAAAAGTGGCCTCCAGACAGACAGAATCCTTGACCACAGCCAGCCTCTTCATCATCCTAATTCCCTTTACTCCCACACAGTGTTTAGATACACGCGTTTATGTGACCAAACAAACCATTTGTGATAAATGGAGCAATCACGCCAAGGTGAATGTGAATCTAAAAGCGACCATTAACTGTGCCAGACAACATCAACCCGTGACTGTCCCACGCAATGTCATCCATGCAGAGTTTCCCTGTCGGGAATATCAGACATTCGTCATGGAAGCTAAAATCACCCAAAGCTGTCCATGAGCGTGTGTGCTCGCCTCTGCTTCTGCTTCTTTTCAGGCCTTGAAATGCAGCGTGCCACAACTCAAGGTTGGGTGATGAATGTTAGACATTGAGGGTCGATAAGAGAAGTTGTGCTGGCTCCGTTCACTGAGGCACAAGTCAAGGCCACTGGGCTAAGGCCACAGCACCAGCCTGCCTGCCCGTACTTTAAAAAGTTAGTTTAACACATGGTACAAACAACGCCATCTTCTTATGAACGCCACCACATTTACAATTTGTGGAGATGACCACCACCACACACACACACACGTATGAATTTAAGTGGGGGGTGCGTCCCAGGTCTGCAGATCAACATGCGATGGAACAAGAGAATACATTACAAGACAAAGGAGCAGAAGGAAGTGGGAAAGCAGATCAGAGGATCATCAATAATACACGTCTCTATATGATCTGACACACTAGAGCCTGAACTGGTGTTAGCGGAAGGAACTAATGGACCTGAACTGGTCCTTACTGCCCTGCGGCTTCCCCACGCATCACAAGGCAGTGACTGAAAGTACAGGTACAACCTCAGGAACATCGTGGATATTTTAAACATCTGCTGGGGTTGTAATCCTTCCCGTTGGTTAACAAATCACAAATCATTGTTGGGCGTGGCACAGAATAATTGCCCGTGTCTTTTTCCCTGACGTAGTTTCACAGGAAGTGGCTTTTAAAAAAAGGTTGTAATTACCACCTCAGCTAAGGCTACGCAGGGACAGCGGAAGGCTAAACTCAAACCCCACACGAAATCTGTGTACTGCTGTGCACCGCGCCGACGTCATCCGCTTACGTCCACTTAAACAGCAGCAAAAACGTTTCCACAAGCTTCATAGATTGGATTTCGGGACACACAGGTCACATAAAGAAAGAAAAGAAGTGGATTACATTACAGCTTAGAACAAGCAAGTCAGTGTGTTCCTCCTCAACTGCTGTTACAGATGTTATACCTCCCTCCCTCCCTCCCTCCCCACACCTCTGCACATGCTGACACCACGCGTGCAAACAAGACAAAACAAAAACACCTGCAGGCATACATGGATACGTGCACAAACAGGCATTACAACAGTTTAGAAGAGGGCTAATTTGGACCTATTTTAGAGGGTGATAGGTCAAGAACTATGAGAACCCCTACCGTACTAGACAAGTGTGTCTGGATCTACAGCAGGTTCACATTATTCAGAGCTGGTCTTCTTTTGTTGTGTATGTTTCTTAATTCATTTTTTAATTGTAATAATTTTAATAACCTACCTGCACCCTACAGTGGTCTGGAGCAGGGTGGTGATGCCCACACAGAAGAAGATGGTGCCTATGAGCTGGCTGGTGGCCCACTGGTCGTAGCCCACACACATGGCCTCGGCCAGCAGGAACGGAACCGCTATGGTGCCGCTAAAGCAGGTCAGGTAGTGCTGCAGGCAAACAGGAGAGCATGTTATTCATGCGTGTGTGTGTGTGTGTGTGTGTGTGTGTGTGTGTGTGTGTGTGTGTGTGTGTGTGTGTGAGCGCGCATCTACAGCCTCAGGAATGTCAACAGTGCTCAACTATGGAGCATGCACTAAATAGACAATAAAATCCCCATTGACTACAAGCTGTGTTAGAATACTGGTTGTATAGTGCTGAAGATGTAATAAATACACATCTAACCCAACTAACTTTATACTGCGATTAACGCGACATAGAAACAACCGCATTGAACGGACGCTCAAAGAAGGGTGGCACTTATTGTCGACACCGTTCAAACTATCTTCGCTGCTGAACACTGAGCTAATGGCTGACGTCACACGCTAGTTGAAGGCTGGTAGGTTTACCTGCAGGCCGAGGAACATGCACAGGTACCAGGGCGGGGTGTCCTCGATGGTGTAGATCATGTCTAGCCGTCTGGAGTCCGTGCCGTCTGTGCTGTCCAGCGTCTCAGACATGGAGCTCTGCAGGCACGACACAGACACACGTGGCGAAGAGGTGAGCGATACGGCCAACGTCGCACAACCTCTCTCTGGGTGTATGTTACCGAACAACGCAACCACACGGCTACCCCATCATTTTAATGAATACACTAGTGCTGGGACGATTAGTCGACGTAATCGACGTCACCGGTTACGTAAATACGTCGAATTGCAAAAGAATACCGTCGACTTGGCAACGCCTACCTAGAAAATGTGTACTCAGATCTGACTATGGGAGGCAGCGATGCGCTGTGAACGTGCCCAGTCCTCTTGAAACTAAAAGAGGAGGATGAATGCGTGTAGCATTAGCATCATGGTGTGTAGCATACCTACTCTACGGTTCGTGCCCATTGTACGGCACACAGCTCCACTGATCTGCCGTGTATTGCGCGCTAGAACACCGGCGGACATTTCCTTATCCGTCTTGCGCATTTGATGATAAGCAATATAGCCTATTCGCCAAACATTTTGCTTGGTTTTTACACCCGCTGCCCTCTTGCGCTACAATCTCATCGATCTGACAAAAATGTGTAGGCCATATTACTCGTGTTGTGATAAGAGGTCTGATTCTACCGTGTGACGGAGCTGTCCTAAAACAGCCTAACATGAGTCTGTGTATTAGGCCTATGTGCTATTGTTTGTCTACTGACATTTGATTCAAGTTATTAGAAACACATTTTATTGTAAGGCTGTTGGGAGAGGGAGAATGTGAGGAGTAGGGAAGGGAGAGAGGGGGGAGAAAAAAAAAATCTGCTTTGGTGGGTGTGTTAAGAATGCACTAATATTAGTTATTCCTGTTAGAATTAGAGGTGTTACTCAAATTGCACACATTTTCCTGCAAGTAGATTTTGTTGAGTTTGAGGTTGCACAATGTTTTGGTATTCCAGAAATGTATTTGAATTTCAGTTTATTTTGTTGTTTGCTAAAAGTATAATGCACTTAATTCCTTTTTAACAAGCGTCAATGTTAAAGACCGTTAAGAGATTTTATGTTACAATATGAACACCAGTTAAAGGTGTAGTCAGTGATTGTAAGATAATACACTTTTTTACTTATTCAATTTTTGTGTAAGGCAGAGCAGAAACTCAACCATTACACCAACTATTACATTACATATTTAACATTACATGGCCCGACCCTACCATAGATTAACTGTACTCTCCAGTCTAAGAAGTCACTTCACTTGGTTCGTTTGAAGGCAGCAGCCTGTGAAAACAAAAGACTTCTCTTCTGAAGCACCTACAATAACTCCCTTCACATCCTTCACACTTCCTCACATCACCTGCGAGCCAAAGCCGTCGGGGAAGAGGGGTGGGGGTAGAGTGTGTGTGTGTGTGTGTGTGTGTGTGTGTGTGTGTGTGTGGGGAAGGGGGGGGGGTGAGCCATTGGCGGCATTATTCATTCATAGCACAGAACACCACTCGGAGTCTCAACAAGGCTCATTCTCATACCTCATCTGGCAGGATGAAAAGTGCAAAGTCACAATGACAATGGGGAAAGGAGTCACTTGGGAATTAACGAGTCATAGGGAGAGAGCAAAATCATCTATTGTAGAGATTTTATATTTAAAATGTTAGTTTTTATACATTATATTAAAATATTATGTATGACAGGAAAATCCTTGATTTTTGAAGCTGTTTTACAAACATTTTAATCCACACCCTTAAATATTCTGCTTTGAAACATCCGCTGTATCTCAAATTTGTCTCATTGACTGACGAGAGATAAATGAGTTAAAAACAATTATGGGACTTAATTATGTAATGATATCGAGTTACAAATGCAGCTGTAGTCATCAACTACTATGGACATGCTGTATATACTGACGTCATGATCAAACAGTTGCTAGGTGAGAGGTTGTGAAGAAAGGGAGGCTGAAAAACACGTGTGGGTTTTTGTGTGCAGACATAATTGTTAAACACCAGTACAAAAATACCTAAACACATTGAGCTCAGGTGTTTACAAGTTAGCTCAGTGTTATTTTCTGTGATTAGTGGCTAAGGCTGAAGTGAAACAGCACTTACGCCACCTTTAAAAATAAAAAAATAAACCGTTGGTACAACTCATCTGGGGATCAGAATCACAACGGTCTTGTTTGGGAACAAACACTGCAATATGGCCACTGACAGTTTGAATAACCTGTGTTAGAATAGGGTCCTGTCCATTAGAGATGTCACGATACCAGAAATGCAGTATACGATACCAATACCAGTGAAATTCCACAGTTCTCAATACTCATTTCAATACCACGGGGTAATAAATAAATATTATATATACAGTGTGTGTATGTAAATATACACACACACACGGTATACACAGTTATACATATAAATAGATAAATAAAAACTGTATGTAGCCTAGCTATGTTACATGTTATTAAAAGCTAGGTTATCTCAGTATCTCAAGCTCATAACGTTGTATACTGAGACGTTAACGTCAAATATAAAGTAATTTGTCAGTTCTTCTGAAGCTGGGGGGTTTCCTTTCCTGACATGCCAGAGGAATTGTTGTCACAAGTCCATCTGTGGAGCCCATTGAAACGGCTTGTGAATGGCTGTACTTTCAAAAAAATATTTTGCAGTTGTTTGGATGAACCGTCTGGTCTTTTTTGCTGTAAAAAATTGTGGTTTGTGGTTAAAATGTAACTTGGTAAATTACACCATATACACTCTCATAACGTGAATGTTTATAACGCAAAAATGTCTCAGTCGGTAAAGCTTTGCTGGAAAGTTCAAAGCAACTGTTTGCATACTGGTTCGTGTGAATATTATTCTGTGATCATCCGCATGGCACACAAAGTAGGCTACGTTTTTTTGTGACGATTTGAGGCGGAGCTGCAACCGCACACCGCCTAGGTTGGATCTCCGGTACCTAAAAAAAAAACGAGTACAGTCATGTTTTCAGAACTTTGGCATCGACTTGGTACCGAAGTATCGGTTCTCGTGGCATCCCTACTGTCCATGAGGTGTCCAGTACCATATACCCTCCTTTGGATACTCATTGTATGTATGCAATGTCAATTTATATCCTTAACTAACTTGAACTCCTTAATTTATTACCACAGAATAGAACCAACACCCATGTCATCCAGGGAATTACTGTACCTTCTCTGGCATCTGGTTGTCATTAGCATATATGGCCATCAGCTCAGTGTCCTCAGTGTCCTGGTCTCCACTGGCCTGGCCCACTCCGTTCACCACAATCTACACGCACAACAGAAATAGTAATAGCTCGGAATTGAGTTCAGGACATGCATGTTCAGATAGGTTTCTGGTTGTACATACTGGGAATGTAAACATGTACGTCTAGACAGAAGTCAAGGCAACCCAAGCAATATTTGAAGGACATTGCCTTTAGACACCCATCTATTTACCAGTCTAAACGATCCTGCCAGACACAAATTGAGGTTAGTGAACATAAACAAATTGTGTGCGGCCTGCGCATGCAAGCTAACCGAGAATCCCTGTTCAGCCAAAACAGATTCACCTGGTGCATGATGACACACACACACACACACACACACACACACACACACACACACAAAGATGTACGTCTTCTTATAGTGAGCTAATCTCTACGCTATACACATTATACTGATACATGGTTGTGTGCACAGGGACTTAACCGCATCCTGTGACATCTCCCCACGCAGGCTAGACTTGTGCGTTTTCGGATGCCATTGGACACTGGTTTTGGTAGGAGCAACACCCACACATACTGTGCAGTACATACACACTTACCGGAACCGGGTAGAAGTCTGCACCATGTTTACACTCCTCTTCATATTTGCCAGTGTCCCCGCAGCTGTCCATTGAGGTATTTCTCCCTATTCCCATGCTTCTTCGCTCCTCCTCCTCCTCCTCCTCCTCGCTACCTCCTTCTGTCCCTCTTCCGTTAATCTCTGATAAGAACACTGTGGCCGATTCCTTCAGTCTGCATTCATGGTCCAAGGCAGCTCCTGTGAAACAGAGAGGGTTGGGGAGGCCATCATCTTAGCCCAACGCCTGCTAAATGGTAGCGCTTAGCGACTGAACGCGCAATACAGGTTTGGCACTAGCTTTATCCAAGCACCTTCTTTTGTCCAAACTTAATAGTGCACAATTTGAGAATGCAATTTGGTAAAAATTAATTCCTGATGAAAGCATAATAAAAAGTAAGTTAAAAATAAATAACTATAGGTTGTTTCTACACCTTATTTGATGTGGTTCACCTCTGTAACTCTACTGTCAACACACATGTTGCTAGTTTGGCAGTGTCTCTGTTGAAATCATATGGTTAGAAAGGTTAATGAAAATTGAAATAAAGTAGCATGCAAACTATCTCAGCATGCACTAAACAAGAGATTCTAGTGTATATCCACGACCACAAATGTCCCACAATGCTTTGCACCTTAACATCAGCTATAGTAAATTGATTTCATTTCTGAAATAAAGACGTACACACCACACCTGTAAACATACTGTATGTGTACAGTACCTGCTGTGGCATCCCAGCTGTGCTGTGCTGCTATCCGACCACTACGGGGCGCTATATGCGAAGGGTGCCCCGTGTCGGCTACATTCCTCACCCAGTGGAGGAGCACCAGGCGCTGCCCGTCGACTAGTCAACCCAACCCAAGGAGTGAGACCACACAGCCGACGATCAGGGGGGAGCAAGTGGGGGAGGTCAGTAGCTTGCCCATGTCTGATACCTTAACCTGCTCGTTTGTCTCACAGTGACCAAGGACAGACGACCACACACAGACCGAAGGAGGGACGGCGCATATGCAGCCTTGTTCCGGACCCTTACTTAAATAAACCTGTCAAACGTAACCGCTTTGCCTCGAGTGACCGTTCCAGCCCTATCACGGTACAGGAGAGCACGTTTGCCGCATTTGGCTCCCACTTCTCCTTCTGTGTCGAATATCTTCTCTGAATAGTCTATATTGTTTTCATCCATCCATCCTCATCCGCTTATCCAGAGTCGGGTCGCGGGGGCAGCAGCTCCAGCAGGGGACCCCAAACT
>JAODTR010007618.1:0-10181 GCA_025399935.1 Amblyopsis rosae | reverse complement strand
CTATAGAAATTATTAATTAAACAAAGACTAAAGATTCTCTGTCTAAGTATATCCATTTATTGAAATTTCCCATAACACATCGATACATGATTTTTGTGTGTTTTACGGAAGTTTTTTGTTCAGCTGCTTTAGATACAGTAAGTGTCACTTTCACTTGTGTCCATATAACGTTCACGACTGTAACAACTACGAACATGTTCAATCCTGCCAATAGCTCTGCGTGGTTGGGCCTTATTCAGTGAAACTACAATAAGGTATTTTGTGCAAAATCTGCAATGTTTTCAACGCCCCTAGGTTACTAGAAAATAACAGTTCTTAATAAATCTTATGCAGGAAATGTAGTATTTCCTAATAAATGTAATTACAGTATATTCTTTCTGTGAAGTTTGTACAAACGCTCTCCAGGGTGCTTAATACATATGCGTGAAAATATACTATGAATGGTGTTTTCACAAAGTCGCGCATTGCATTCAAATATTAAGGATTGTCAATGTGACAGCGCCGTTCTAAATAGCATTGGTGCTGCCGGGTTGCAAAAATATTTCAAATATGCCTACCGGTCCGTAGTCCAAAAAAGGTTGGGATCCCCCGATCTAGAGATGCACAGATACTACTCGTTGGTACTCGTATCGGGCCGATACTTATGGTAAAATACTCGTTATTCTGAGTACGAGTACATTGACTTAATGCAGTCGTATTGCTACTAACTGACCATAGTATTGAAGCAAACTCGCTGGGTTACAGTTTAAATCTAATACTTTTGGAACATTTACAGAAAACATTCAAAATTCAATTTCAAAGCAAATATGTTCACCACGAATGTTCAACAATTCTGAACGCACCTACCTCTGCTACTATGCCGGTTCAAGTTCCTACCACTCTACATAAGAAAACATGGAAATGCATGACTTCAAACCTAATATGATTATAGTAAGTTGACATTTGACCGTTTTCTTAATGTTAACAATTTTGGGTTCGCTTTACAAGGCATGCTTACCCATGTATTGTAACAATCTCCCAAAACATATGAACTGCATCACTTTCATTTTAAAATACCATGAAGTTTCTGCTGCTTATCAGAACGTAATTCACAGCGAGCCTATACCTGCATGCTATTAGACAAGTGTGTTGGATGCTTGTTTTGATGGCGCAGTATTTTGTAGCAGTAGAAGTCTACTATATATTAAAAGTTTCTGTGTTTCAGTTTAACTACTTCTCTCCCTGGTTCCCTTGTCGACTCCTTTACATTGGATTATTTAGTCACCCTTGTCTTTTCTTGTCTGCCCATAAAATGACAATAACATCGTTTATCACGATTATTTCTGGGACAATATATTGACTAACAAAAAACAGTTATCGTGACAGGCCTTTATGTGATTATTTCCGTTGAATTAGGTATTTGTATCTGTTTGCTTTGAAATGTTTTGTATGAAATGTTTGTATGTTGTGGCAAGTCCTTGTGCCTAAATTGATGTCAACATGTTTACACAGGGCACAGCCATAAAAGAGATATCGGTCTCAGTTTGTCTCTCTCCATGTTAAAATAAAGTGTGAAGAAGTATGGGAGTACCTGGTCGACATTGAGTCTCAGGGGCAGCAGGCTGACACGCAGACAGCACTCTGGGCCCCCGAGGCCAGACTCGGGACACACCTGCAGGGCCTTCACGGTCAACTGAGACACAAAACAAGGGTCAGCACATTGAGCAGTAGGCACCCACACCACACAGAGCGCCACCCCAGCCCCTCTCACCATGTTGGAGTGGGCACGGCGGGGCATGCTTTCACTGGTGTACAGATAGAGGAACTTGTTGATCTGGGAGGACGCCAGCCGGTCTCGCACCTCCAGCTCCTGGACAATGAACACCTGTCTGGAGATGGGCTGCTCCCCTGCAGGGCCCATGCCCTCCGCTTCCAGGCCCGCCACAGCGTAGGACTCATGCTGGAAGGACACCTGGGGTAGGACCAGGTAGGACACACACACACACACACCAAGCCATCCAGTCATCCAACTTCCATACTGTTCTAAACTTATATGTCCTTTGTGATATATTTAACAAATAATATTCCTTTCTTGTACTGTAAAGTAATTTGTCCAGATTTTGTAGTTATTAGTAGGGGTGTAAGGGTTGTCCAAATACTTGGTTCAGTCCGGTAAATCAAATGTTTTTATCTACGGTTCGTTTATACCTCGATTTCTTGGATATTATTATAATGGCCTCATTAAGTTGGGGGTATGGGGTCCTCCCCCAGAAGGTTTGGACCATCAAATACTTCCTGCATTCTGGTATATTTTGATGCAAGAATTTGTGCCTTTTTAGGTGACAAATCAAAATACTGTACAGTCTAATGTGTCTTTTATACAATATATCATATAAAGATACATTATATAACATAAAATATCAGCTTTTCTCATTTATTATCCTTGCGTATTCAAGTAATCACACATGACGATTGGGAAGTAATCTTTTTAAATGTGCATGTGTCACCTATTCATGTAATGAAATGTATTCATTTTAATGCATTTATTAACCCATGGACCATCTTATATGCCGTCACACAGTGATACACATTTTGGCTTAGCACCAAACACCATGAAAAACACTGACAATGGTTAGAGATCTGAATGTTATATTTTAGAGTCAGGAAAGCCAAACATTTATTTCCATACTCATTTGTAATTTTTCCATACTTTTCCATAGTCCGTAAGAACCCTGACTCTGGAAAGTCCCAACGGATTGAAATGTTTGCACCTTTGTGCACATCAACAGAGTCTGTGTCATGCACCGGAGAATGTAGACAATACAAGTATTTCACATAACACACACACACACATACCTTTGTCAGCTGAATCTCCATGAGCATGTTGTGCTGTCGCCCACTGCCTCCATCACAGCGCCAGGAATTCTGGGGTCTGGAAGAGGTCACTGTTCTGGATGGAGAGCCACGCAGTCCTGCTGGCATAGGGCGCCCCCTAGTGGACAGGAATGAGACTCACATCTCCACCAGAAAACAAGTGAGGGCATAGGCCAGTGTTGCCCCACCCTGGTCCTAGAGTACCACGCACGGCCTTGCATGTTGTAGATGTCTCCCTGCTCCAACACACCTGACTCACATAAACGGGTCATTATCAGGCTTCTGCAGGGATTGATAAAGACCCATTCATGTGAAGCAAGTGTGCAGACCCCCCCTGGGCTATAGGCATGCACCCTGTGTGTGTGTGCTGTACCTGTTAGTGTGCTGGGCATGGCTGGCCAGGGGCTTGCCCCCAAAGTCCTTGCCCCCGTACAGGTGCCAGATGACGGAAACCTCGCGCAGCACCACCCGGCTGTGGGGCACCGGGAAGCGACTGGGTGCCCTCAGCAGGTCCGAGCTGCCCCGCGGCCTGGAGAAGTGGCCCTCTCTGATCCTGACGGGCTCCTGGGCCAGCAGGGTCACAACAGGCTCTCCGTCCCTGGGCTGAGAAGAGAGAGAAAGGGGAGGAGGGTCACCTTTTAGAAGTAAACTTGACACACTGGCCAATCACTGCAAAACAACAGATCTCTCTCACAGGAATGCCCATGCCAGGAGCCTCCAGAATGCAGAAGTCGTCGTTGTCAGTGGAGCCCTCAGAGCCATCCTCCGACATGGCATCTGCCTGTGCCTCGGTCGCTGTGGCAACCACCCCGTCCAGCTCAGACTCCTCCACCAGGAGGGGGGGCCGCTGCTTGGGGGCCTCGCCGGGAAACAGGTAGAAAGAGACAGGCGACCCCATCACAGAGGGCGATCCTGAAAACCCGGTGGAGGTTGTGAGCTTTTATGATACCATACTAGAGCCTCACCTTCACGGTCATTAGACCACATACAATCGGGGCCTGAAAATTTTAACTTAACATGAAACGAGCCCAAACTGAACCCGCACATGTATGGCTTTTTGAAGCCCGAACCCTGAAACTTTCCCAGGCTTGTGTCCATACGCTGCGCCTTGCCGTGCGTATCAGATGGTGCAGAACTCCAGAGACTCACGACCCCCGATATCTCCAGAGGTGGTAGAAGAGTAACAGCCATATTAGCATTTAATAGTATTTTAATACAGGCTAGTAGCAGAATACTATAAAAATATTGTATAAACTGTAAACTACTGCTAACAATTATTGCTAAACTATGCCATTTTAATACATTTTAAATGTTTCATTTCTGAAAATCATCTTGTGACCCCCTCATCTGTGTCTTGCAACCCTCCGGGGGTCCTGACCCCCAATTTGAGAACCATTGCTCTAGATAGTGCTGTTGACTCATTTGGTACTAAATAGCATATTGAATGAACAGCTTGCTCGATAGTGATTAAACAAAAAGATAAATGGTGTTGTCGCTGCAATGCTGAGCCAGAAGCTAAGGAAAAAGCACGCTAGTTGTCATAGAAATGAAAGGTTAACCAAAGCACAGAGATGCAGCCTAGATTTTATATTGTAGGATATGTTATTAGCCAAGAACAAGAGTCATTCTAACTTTTTTCAACATTATAATGAAAACGGCATGGATCAAATATAATCCTAGAGGATATAGGCTATTCTGAGAAAACCAATTTCGGCCACTTGTACCCGTGATATTGTTCTTTCGGTCATGACCCACCCATCATAGGTGAGGGTAGGAAATAAAATTGCCTGGTAGATCGAGAGCTTTGCCTTCCGGCTCAGCTTTCTTTTCATCACAACGGTGCGGTAAAGCGATTGCAATACCGCTCCTGCTGCTCCGATTCTCCGGCCAATCTCACGCTCCAATGTCACCTCACAGACCCTGAGGTACTTGAGTAGTAGGCACTCCATCGGTTTCCTGCTGAGAACCATGAGAACCACCTCAGATTTAGCGGTGATAATCATCATCCCAGCCGCTTCACACTCGGATGCAAACCGATTTAGTGAGTGCTGGAGGTCACAGACCGATGATGCAATCAGGACCACATCTTCTGAAAAAAGCAGCGATGAGATCCCCAGGTCACTGAACCACAACCCCTCTCCACCACGACCACAACTACGCCTCGATATCCTGTACATAACATATCACAAACTGGTGATTGGTGATAAAGCGCAGCTCTGGCGGAGACCAACCCGCACCTGAAACAAGTATGATTTACTGCCAAGAATCCGTACACAGCTCTTGCTTTGGGCATACAGGGATTGGATTGCCCTTAAAAGGGACTCCGTCACACCATACTGCTGCAGCACCTTCCACAGTATCGGTCATACGCCTTTTCCAGATCCACAAATTATAATAAACACACGCGCACACACACAGCACATGTAGACCGGAAGGGTATCTTCCCAGGCCCCTATTCCAGGATCCTTGCGAGAGTAAAGAGCTGGTCCGTTGTTTCACGACCAGGATGGAATCCGCATTGTTGTTCGACAATCGGTCGAATCCTCCTCTCCAGCACCTTAGAGTAGACTGATACCCCTGTAGTTGGCACACACTCTCTAGTCCCCCTTTTTGAAGAGGGGAACCACCACCCCAGTCTGCCACTCCTTTGGCACTGTCCCCGATTTCCACGCAATGTTGAAGAGGCTTGTCATCCAAGACATCCCCTACACATCCAAAGCTTTTAGCATTTCTGGACGGATCTCACCAATCCCCAGGGCTTTGCCACTGTGGAGTTGTGTGACTACCTCAGTGACCTCCCCCAAGGAAATTGACGATGATCAGCCTCCAGCTCTGTCTCAACCATAGAGAGCGTGTCAGTCGGATACAAAGTGTTCCGTCCACCGCCCAATTACCTCCTCAGTTGAGATAAACGGTGTCTTACTCATCCTTACTGTACACAGCTTGGATGGTTCCTCGCTTCCCCCTCCTGAAGTGGCGGATGGTTTTCCAGAAACACCTGCTGCCAATCTAAAGTCTTTCTCCATGGCTTCCCCGAACTTCTCCCACACCCGCTTCTTTCTTTCTGCTACGGCAGATGCTGCAGCCCTTCGGGATACGATCACAAAATCAATCATCGACTTTCGGCCTAGGGTGCTCTGGTACCACATACATTTATGAGCATCTTTATGTTTGAACAGGGTGTTTGTTATACAGTCCATGCCTAGCACAGAAGTCAAACAACAAGGCCCGCTCGGGTTTAGATCAGGGAGGCCGTTCCTGCCAATCACTCCTCTCCAGGCATCTCCAATATTGCCCATGTGCTCGTTGAAGTCTCCCAGTAGAACTATCGAGTCCCCTACTGGAGCCCCATATGGGACTCCATTCAGGGTCTCCAGGAAGGGCCGAATACTCCGAACTGCTGTTCAACAGTCATAGTTTTCCCCACCCACAACCCGCAGACATAGTGAGGCGACCCTCTCGTCCTCCAACGTAGCAACGCTCAAACAGGGGCTTGTTAGTAACCTTATTTTTCCGTCATTGTTAAAAATACTTAAAGGTCAGTGACAATATTGGATTAACGCGAACGCTGTCACAAAGTGCATCTAGACAAGAGCAGAGCTGAGTGTTCGCAGTGCACGTAATGTACCTGAATCCAAGCCTTCATCTCTGTGGCCCTTCTCCGTGTCTATCAAGGCGTCGGCCAGGTCGTACTGATTGATCTCGGCGGTCTCAGCTGGGGGGCAGGGCGGAAGGTTGGCAGGACTTTCCGACAGCTAAGAAAGGCGGGCAATCAACACAGACGGACATGTTGATGTGGTGTTCACAGGTCGTTGAGATGTCTTTTCTCCCATGTCATTTGGAAACAGGACACCACACTTGACAATAACTTGCTGTAACCTCTGTAAGGTTACAGCGGTGACAGAGGTTTATAGGCGAGAGGTTTATAGAACAGAGGTTTATATGCGTAGGGTAACCCTCTAATCACCAGTTAGTGGAGTAAACTAAGACTGGGCTCCATGGCGATCATTTGTGAAATAACAATGGGGCTTACTGGTAATTTCTGCCCGGCGATTTCAGTGGGGAAGGCATGGCGCGGTGGGGGGTGCAGGTCGCCCTGCGACACCAGGTACTGCAGCAGGTTGACCAGGGCTGCACAAGAGTCCGCACATGTGTGGAGGTGGACCATGTTGTTGGAGCAGCGCAGCTCGAACAATGGCTGGCTCTGAACCCACACACACGCGCGAAGAGAAAGACACAGAGAGAGAGAAAATAACGGGTTGACAGGGAACAACAACTTGTTGGGGTGGAAAAAATGTGTAATTAGAAACAATCGATCATAAAATAATATTCATTTGTGTATTGATAGTAAAAAGTAGCTGAATGCATGCAGTGGGGTAAACAGGAGAATGGGGGGGGGGGGGGGGCAGTAGGACAGCAGCACACTGTACTCTACTCACTAGTCTCCCTGTGTCGCTCCCTTTCCATGTGGTGATGGCCAACTCCAGCAGGTCAATGTCCAGAACACACAGATAGTCTGAGGACACACGCGACACCACACACCAAGCAACAGCTATTAGTATTACACAATGGACATTATTATTATGTCGACTGGAGACCATGAATCTGGCACACAGAGTGCATTCAGTAAATACTGAGTATTTATGCAGACACACACACGGTAATGTTAAGTCCTACCTCTCCTCGGGTCAACAGTGGCACTGTCACACTTGTCAGAGAGGTAGAGGGCAGAGTCGTCCAAGATGAATCTGATCACAAGCACACATCAAAGTTTACATAAAAACACTGGATCACAGCTTCATGATTTCAATTCAACTGCAAGGATGATTTATCAACTTCAACAAAGAGTACAAACGGTACTGGTCATTATGCAGTTAGAGCAACAGCACAGATTAGATTTAGAGAACATCTGACAGGCCGATCGGAGGGCTAATATTGGCCTAACAAACATGTTTTGATCTTGCGCTATTTAATATGCTTTTTTAAATATGCTTTTAAAAATATTTAATATGCTTATGCAACATCTGCCGGACAAAGTTACACGTGATTGCCTAGCCTAGGTACAGTCAGAACACCAGTACTAAACTGGCAGAAAGCCTATGCTGTTGCACAATTGTCTCAACACGGACTGAGATCACGCTGCCTATAAATGCCCCAGAATCACACTATTTCAGAAGATTTGCGCCACAAACATGACCATTCAAAACAAAAACAAAAAAATGGCAATAATACCGCCAACCTAAATCACTGCATGTACATTTTCTTCACCGCGACAGCCCTAAAAATTAAAATGTACATAATTCATACAGAGCAATAACAATGGTTGAAAAGCTGTCTTGCAGTCTAACTAAATACGCTTAATCATCAGGCGGCAGGATGGTCTAGTGGTCTGGGTGTTGGACTTCCAGCAAGATGCCTAACCTCTAACTGCTCCCGGTGGTTGGTTGCACCTTGCATGGCAGCAGTCACTATTGGTGTATGAATGTGTGTGTGACTCGGTGAATGTCAGGCCAAATACTGTAAAACGTTTTGGATAAAAGTGCTATATAAATGCGCCCATTTACCATTTATCATGTTTTCTCCTTGATATCTATAGTACAGGGGAGCCATGTGTATGGATTTAAAAGAAGAATATTGCTAGATATGGATGTGGAAGCCATGTATTGTTGAATAACACCTGTTGAAAGTGATTCCACACCTGAGGTGAAAGGTGGCTGTGTCCACAATGATGTTGCTGGACAGAGAGAAGGACTCAGCCGTAAACAAGACACGCAGTGGCAGATAGAGGGGCCTAGGAGAGACAACAGTAGTGAATATGACATGGGAAATAATCCATCAATGTTCTGTTATAACCTACCTCCAATACGACTTTGTCTGTGTGTGTGTACCTGTAATCCACAGCACACGTGGCAAGGTGTGTATGAAGGACAGTTATGACAGCAGGAGGTGTGTATCCAAGGATGGGGTCGTCAATGACATCCAGGAAGTCCACCAACTACAACAAGAGACCACATCAACCACATCACTTCAAGCATAGTACCTTTACAGTATATTAGCCTGGATATTAACCTGCTCATGCCAGCTCTCATTGGTCTGGGTCATGTGATGTCGCATGGTGGCCCCTTGCAATCGCAGGGCCACCAAGAACTCCTAGGATAAGGCAGGAGAATCGTCATTAGAGAAATGATACTGACGCCATTTCGAAGGCTTGTCTCTAACAGAGCCAACCTTGACGCTCCTCTGTGGGTCCAGGGTCATTTTGATGGCTGTGGACAGCATCTGGAGCTCTGTCTCCCTTCCCCCAACACTGCTCACCCCCACCTCTGTGGCGTAGATGGTTGGGTGCAGGTGCTTTGGGGGAGTGAAGGTGGGCATTTCCAACCGGTGTGGAAGTGGGGAGTCTTTGACCACAGCTACAGGAAACAAAGTGATTGTGGACAAGCCAGAAATGTGTTTAAATGTAAACGGAATGCGATGTATATAATTATAAAGAAAACTTTATAAAATTACACATCCACCAACCTCCATGATAGAGTTCCACTCGTTTGCTCTCCAGGCACAGGAAGTTGAGATTGGGGTTGTTCTGGTGCTGTGCCACACTGAATATCTTTCCCCCTTCAAAGTCTAACACAATCTCCCCATGGTTCTGATCCTCCTGAAACAATAGAAAGGGTGCAGGGTTGCGCAGGTTTTGTAATAAATAATACAAAAGCAAATATTTAGGATAGATATCTGCCACTAAAGGTTGATTTATGCTCCTGCATTGAATCTATGCAGATCCTACGTGTCCATGCGTGAAGGCGCGAGCATACATTACGCACATAGCAACCTTCTACCTGTGGCTGCTTCTGTACCGTTCCTGTGGCTAAATGTTCTGGACGGCCAGAAAAGTAGAGGTGAAAAAGAGAAGGGGATAATCAAAAAAAGGCCCTTGCCACAGAAGTAGCAATTCTCTGCTAAATAAACGGCATGTTTGCAAGGTCAAAAAACACATGCACACACACACCCAGCATTTCAAATAGCCTTAGCCTAGTTAATAATAGTGACAAAGTTTGCACGTCTTGGTGGAGGAATAATATTATAGCAACATATGACACTGAAGGCAATGTTTCAGCTAGTAAACAAATAAGTATCACACAACTATCTGTTGGAGAATTTATTGATTTCCAGTCTTTTACCAGTACATCTTATATAGCCTTATGACAATTTACTGTATATTTACATTTACGGCATTTGGCAGACGCTTTTATTCAAAGCGACTTACATTTAGTACATTTGTCAGTAGTTGGACAGGTCGTATACCAGCAATTATAAGCAAACAATATTTT
>JAODTR010007616.1:0-10182 GCA_025399935.1 Amblyopsis rosae | reverse complement strand
GCGGACATGGCAATTTATTGCCCTGGCCACATCAGCAGTCCTCATGCCTCCCTGCAGAATGCCTAATGCACGTTCACACAGATGAGATGGGACCCTGGGCATCTTTCTTTTGGTGTTTTTCACAGTCAGTCAGACGTTTCTTTTTTTGCTGAGTTTATATCAGCTCTGAGATGAATTGCCTGCCTGTTATGTAACTAGAAGGGGTGTAACGGTAGGTGTATTCATATTGAACCGTTTCGAAACAGACGTTGCAGTTCAGTGCATGCATGTTGAACGGTATGGTGCGAAGCTAGCATAATGTGGAACCAAAATTCAGATGCGAGAGTTTTACCCAGAGCCTTTAAGATGTCAGCCTTGGCCCACCTGTCATGCCTTCAAAACACCGAGGTGTGGTGAAAATGTTGAGTGTTGGCTCAGGAATGTACGGTGTGTTATCGTTGATCTACATTAAAGAGCATTGCATATTACACACGGAACTAAGTGGAAGATTTGCTATTTACCTACTGACTAATGGATATGCCTACTGCCTGGCTACCGCTAGCAACCCAAACTAAACTTAATAAATAAATACAGACCAGAATAGGAAAATTATGTGGCCTTTTTTGAGTGAAATCCAGATAAATCCCTCTGGCAGTAGTATAGTTGCACAAAATACACATAACTAGCATAACATAGCATGTTTACGTATCTCCTGCAAGCACACATATATATTAACTCTGTTTTTTTAGCCATGCTGTATGTTGCTGACTTGACTTGTTAATAACACAGTAGCAAACAATAGTAACCTACCATAATTTACTTAGCCTAGCTATGCATACCGGTATATTGGTGGTTGGCCTCCAGTCCGATGATATAACATTGAATAAACGGCAGCCAATAGACAAATTTGTTTTTAAAAATTACAATAAATACTGACCTGCGGTTAATATGCAGTTCGGTTAATAGTAGGGAAATAACGGTATAAACATAATATATATTAGGCATGAATCATGATTTAGGACAGTTATGTAGAATAATGAATATTAATACATGACAAGTGGAATCAAATGTATTAATTTATGACAAGAAGTTATGAATTGAGTTGGATCACTGAAATGATTGTGAAAGGGAGTGTAATAATAATAATAATAAAAATTTTAAAAATCACCGCTGTACCACAAATTTTCTGAACCGTGACTTCTGTACTGTGGTGTGAACCGAACCGTGACTTAAGTGTACCATTACACCACTAGTAACTAGCATTACAGCAGTTTGGTTAATGTGACTTACAGATTTCCTGTTTGCTAATCCTAGCTGACTGTTAACCAGGATTGTTGATTGAAAGATTTCATAAACATTTAAATTAGTTTTTTTTTACATCGACATGTTGGAAACTAAATTACAATACTGTTCTTTTTTTTTCATGATGCTTCTAGCATGATGCTTCTAAATGGTTCCAATTGGTTGAAGGTGGTCCAATCACCTGCTGATTATTTGATTTGATTTGACACCTATTAGCACGCCTCTATGACAAAGAACCTCAGAGTTTCCAGGATATTCAGAATAATGGATAATGAGCATGCAAAATCTGGATGGATTTACCAGGCTACATGGCTTCAATATGCAAAACAAAAGATGAAACAGCTAATAATACATAATACATAATTCATAATAATATATTTATATTAATATATTTGGGGGATGCCTTTTAAGACACTCATTGACATCTCACATTAGAAATGTCCCTAAATAAAAGTTTAAAACAGAGCATATTTAGAAATGTAAGAATATAATATTAAGTGAAGATGACGTCTAAAAACACATATTTTCTCATATAGCGTACTATATACATACATACATACATTACAATATAATGTACAGTATCACCACCACATTCAACAGAGGGTGAATGGGAATAGAAGAACCACTCTGCTGCTTTTGTCATTGTCAGACATCTTTGCCCTGTATGTATTCATGTTTTTCTTCCTTCTCTAACATGTAAAGGTAAGGATAACCCCCCAGCTTCTGGTAAGTTTGTATTTCTTATGTATTTATTGCTCATTGATCGTATGTTTCAGTGCAGTCTTACTTAACACAGTTATCATGGACAACATAAATGCTCTACTAGTAAACAAAAACGTATTTCATAACATAAAGCATTACTTGTGAATGTGCAAGGTTCAAGGAATGTTTGTAATAGTTTTAGAGGTGCGTGTTTTTGAATGCCGATAGTCCGTGTCAATACCAATGCTGGTGAACTACTTCCACATGGCTGCCATTCTATTTGATAACAAACCACGTGTGTGCACGTGTCATGCCAGAGTTGTCCTGCCAGTGGCTACATGTAGTGATGTAGAGAAGTTTTCTCACCCCATTGTTCTGACAAAAAAACACGAGGAACTGACAGTGTGCTTTTATTGTCTTCTATGGTTCATGATGAAACAACATGCTTACTCAGCAGTCCTAAGGTATACAGTACATCAATTAGCAGATTTAGCCCTGTCATCCCCTGTCTAAAACCTTACATTTACTAACTGTCCTACAAACAAAACATGGGTGAATTAAACTATATTATGTGCATTTAGGAAGTATTCAGACCCCTTTAATTTAAACCATTATAGAATAAGGCTACTTAACAAAATGTGGAAAAGGGGGTATGATTACTTAAATGAATGCACTTTAAATGTTACTGGTTTAATGTGCCTAATAACATGTTTTTCTTTGCTTAAAACACCTTGTTTGTGGATCACTAACACATCATTTTAGAACTGCTACTCTGCTGTAGATTTTTCCACAAAATTTAGCTCATTCTCTAGTTGTGAGCAGTAGATTAGTACTCCAGAAATGGCTACCACTACCCGCAGATCATTTTTAGTCAATTAATTGAGAAAATAATGTCCAGTTAATCTCTTCATATATCAGATATAATCTATATATAATATTCTGTATAATCTATTCCCTAGGGCTGTAGAAAGCTAATCTGGTAAAACCATCATGATTTTGCAAGATACACAATTTGTTACACTGCATGTCAGTGTAAACTCTGGAAACCATTCAATGTCATCTGGGATAAAGAAAGTGGCTTCACAATCCCGTAGCTGATTGTGACTCTAAAAGGATTTCCCGAAAAGTCAATGAAGAAATTGAATGGGATAATTACTTCCAGCACCACACTGTTGTGCTCTGTATGTGTCAATCAAATTAGTAGCAGGTGGTTGGACCACCTTCAGCTAATCAGAATGTTTGACGGTGAGTTTTTAAACGCAGGCGCTATCAGATTATTAAAACCACTTTAAACCAATTGGAATAAAATCCACATGGGGATAATTTGCAACAAGGACTAATTCTGTTTTCACGACCCAGTCGTTAGTTTGAGTGGAAAATTCAGAGAAAATTTTGAAACTAAAGTGCCCTAGTTGGGGTTACCTGCAGCCTTTCAACATGCCAAAGAGGAGGCAGTTGTCTTAATTACACATCTAGACCTTGCGACATTGCAAAAATAATGGCAATAAGGAGAGTTTGAATATATTACAGCTTTGTCTACAGAGAATTAACCTTGCATCCAACATTTTTCATTTAGTTGTGTCAACAAAGCACACGACATACTCATCTTAATAAGGATCTTAAGACTAGCTTGTGAAGGTAGCATTAACTACTTGGCATTATCTGAACTAGCTTGTGAAGGCAGCATTAATTAGTTGGCATTATCTGAACTACCCAACAGGATTCTGATTATTCTAATTTATTAAATTGTTATTACCTTAGCACTATTCACAATTTCATAATTGTTATTTATGTGGCATTAATGACATTATTATTATCCACAAACAGGTGCTTCCAACGCTAAAGACCCAGGAGCTGAAGGTAAGTGTTTTCTCGTGGGATCTCAGTTAGTGGTTTTTGTGTGTGCATGCATGTGTATATTCTTTCTTCTCATTTTGCAGAAGTTGGGCTCAAAGACGACATGACTGAGTTCAATCACAAGACGTCTTGTTAACCCCAGGCACATATGTATGGCTGCAGCATCGTAAGAGTGACACTGGATAGTTCAATCTCTTCAGACACCTGTTTTAAAAATTTGAATTATCCAATTAATTTAATTATTTTATTACTTGACTTAAATTACATCCATCTATCTACATTGTATAGTTTGAATGTTTATGGGTTTGAAAAAAAAAAAAGACAAACATTTAAACTCACTGTAAATAGTGACTAGGGTCACAGTCATTTACCTACTTTACAACTGTTTCTAGGTTATGGTGACTCTTACTATTACTACAATTTACAATTTTGTGTGTGAGTTTGTATGTATATATACTGTATGTATGTGTGTATATGTGCATATACAGTGGCGAACCTTTGTAGCTTGTAGGTCATTCTATGACTAATCTCTCTCGTATTCCTAATAGGCCTAATATTGCAGTGTAGGCCCCTTGTCAAATTAGTCTACCTTGTCAATATGGCTGCACAATTAATCGAGTATCGATCTCGATTACGATTTTGGCTTCAACAATTAAATGAACATGATCGACTGCGATATTTATGTTTAAAATAGATGCTCTGCTCATAGAAAACTCTATGTATCAAATCAAGAGCTTCCTAGTCACCCGCCAACAGCAGCCGATTTGGCTTCGCATGCACTCCAATAACAGCATGTGGATGTACAAAACCTTCCTGGATATTGCGATGCAGCAGTCCAAGTAGAAAAGTAATAGAAAAAATGGATGTCACGAGAACCAATACTTCGGTACCAAGTCAATGCCAAAATTCTGAAAACATGACAGTATTCGTTTCTGTACAATACCGTAGGTACCGGATATCCAACCTGGATGCGTATGGTACAATGGAAGTGTAGCTGCAGCTCTGCCACCACTCGTCGAAAAGAAAAACAGCAAGGCTACTTTGCGTTCCAGGCGGATTATCAGGGACTAGTACATTCACAAAAAACAGTACCGTAAACTATGCAAACGGTTTCTTCGAACTTTCCAGCCATAGTTTCCATCTTACTGGTTGAGTAAAAAGTAAACAGTTCCGCAGTTCCGTTACTGTCATGTGACATCAATGGTTCGTTGATAAACATTATCACCTAGCGAAAGCAAAACTAAATCAGCCTTGAATCGAATAAAATATGTAGGATACGTTGCATATTTGCGTTGCAAAGATTCACGTGTGTATGCTGTAATTTACTACAATGCATTTTAACCAACGCTTTTTCGCCTCGCGCTTGCTGCAGAGCACCGACCGGGATCTCAGTGAATGTTTCCCGCCCTAGGAGCACTCGTGCGGGCACCGAGTCACAGAGGTCCCAGTGGTACTTCGTTGGAGCCCACTAACTGGTATTGGTATCGACTACTAGATTTCTGGTATAGTGACATCCCTAATAGAAAGACCGCAGACCGGCAAAACAAAAAATCTAATGACAGCAGCAGAAGATGTAGAGTTTGTCCCTCGAAAGGGATCATCACTGTTGTTTGGAAGTATTTTGGATTTAGGGCAAGTTATTGTTAAGCAAGAACAAGTCATATGCAAAGAGTGCTAATGAATTGTGTCTGTGCCGGTGTTACGGTTTAAGTGGTGACCATGTTAACGTGATATTTCCAGATGCGGCATAGGCATGGCATGTGGATCTAAGGCCCATAATGATCGTGTAGATGACTGTGTCGATGCCTGTTCGAAACTGCAAATTATCCATACCAATAGCCCAAATTGGCAGAAAACATCCCCATCTGGCAACACACTATAGCTGTGTGTGTGTGTGTTGGGGCGCAAGTGTGTCAGGGTAGGAGACTGAGTTGTGTGAAGTAGCATTCTCGTTATGATTGCAAGATATGCAATGTCATTAAGTTCTATATAATCACGCAGCTATGCCGTCATGCTAAATAATCGGGAGTATAAATATATCATTGCAATTGGATCAAAAGATCCAGGGCTAGTACATAAAGATCTCCAGGCCTAACGGCGTGCATGCGTTCATTCAAATTCATTCATAAATTAACTTGTGTCGCCTATAGCAACGGGGTGTGTAGTCTGGCGACCGAATCATTCATGTTCGTTTTTCGGTAACCCTGCCATTCTGCATGAAAATAGTAGTACAAAAAAATATACTTCAATATCAGCTAACCTCAAACTGCCTGTCCATTATGCATCCACATCTGATGCCAATTAATTAGCCTACCATCCTAGCCTGCTATTTAATTAACCTATTTGTGTTTTGTGAAGCCAGATTTATTATTTATCAAATAAACAAACAAATTATTTTTCCTCATCACTTAGACTAATATTACAGGTAACCAATAAATGGTGCTTGTTTGTTGTTACCGCTGTTTCTGCATCCACGGTAGGCTAATATTCCACCAAATGTCGTGTTGATTTTGATGCACACCTATTCTTGTGATATAAATCTGACTGAGTTGTAGTAGACATACCTTTTTCCTCCTTGCATTTTGTGCGATGTTACATTCCAATAATCTATAAGTACAGAGGGCTGCCTTAAGACCAATTCCACAGAACCGACAACTCACGCTGCTCCCAATACTTGAAAACCCTGTTTCAAATAGTGATACTGTATGTCCCAACCTTGTCGAAGTAAAGTACCATACTATCTTCACCAAAAAGCATACAAGATACTTTGTATCTTTTTCTGAATGCTATAGCCAGGCTAACTGTTACAATAGCTGCTCTAGTGAACCATTCAATGTTAATAAATTCCCGGTAGGCTATATCTTACTTTTCCAGCAGAAGTTATCACAACATTGTGTGGCTGGTGGGTATCAAGACGCTTTACTTGCAGAGGGTTTCAAACCTGTGCTTCAGTATGAAATCCACTTTGTTTCATTCATCTTCTCAGTTTCACTGACTGACGTTAGCTAACAAGCTAATGAGCAATGATAGTAATAATTTTCTATCATAAAAATGTAGACCAGTCGTTGTTGAATAGCGTTGAATCAGGAAAGCAGGCTTTAATAATACAATGGTGTGCATCAGAAACGTGTGGTTGCACAAGTGAAACTCCACCAAAACTTTTCTGAGGTAACAAAAGGCAAGTTTGGAGCTTAAGTAAGTAAGTTACAGGACAGCACAGAACAAAGGGGACAGTCATTGCCACCCCCATATGTAAATGTTAATTTGGTTGTGTCCAGTGCGGGAACAGCCTTTAGCTGCTTGACCTGCAGACACAGCTGGGTATCAAGGAATACAATGACATAGCCATATGCTGCCAGTCTGTAGGTGGGACAACTGCTGAGTGAGGTTGAACTGGGCAATACATGTAAATTAAGTCTTTGGTTTGTGGCCAAATGCTACATTTAGGCATGAGATGCAAAGAGCACAGGAAATACATCTAAAATGGTAAATTAAGTATGACATGAATGCCAAAGGCAATAACAATAATTATTAGTTGAATAATCAAATCACATTCCTTCAGCAAAGAAAATGTCAGCTCATTTCTCCCTCTGTTTCATTGCATAGGTTCAAGCACCAGACAGACAGGCTATCCTTTAGGCAGAATTTTCAGAGCCCCAAAGCCATCAAAATTCCGTGACCTACATTGTATAAACTTAAAACACTAAGCATGCCCATTTCGTGCTTTTACAACATATGTACACATTGGATTAGGAGGGTAGGGCAATTCTGTGAATGCCCTGCTTGAATTCACAGTCAATGAAGCTGTGGAAACCAGACGCAGTGTTGAGCGGAGGGAGGGGGCGGAACAACGCTGACAGCAGACAGTGTATGCAGCAAGGCAGAGACAACTGCACTATAATACATTAACTAATATCTTTTATATAAATTATATGTAATTTTGGAAGATCATTTGCTTGCAGTACTTTTTGCTGCCACTGTCCACACTGCTCCACTAGCCCTAAATTAAGCCCTGCCCCTGTTTACACAGTGTGCGCGTGTGTATGTATGTATGTGTGTGTGTATGTGTGTATATATATATATATATATTATATTCTGTGTTGAGCCCCCTCTAGACAATATTTGTTCTGACAAACTGCAACAAAACAACAAGGACATACAATTGGCTCAGTGTAATGTAGACGGGGAGGAAATCTAGAACAAAAGTTTTTTGTTTGACAATGTTTTGGACATTATGTTGAAATAAATTGGGCATTGTAACAAAATAATTGATAATGGGATATGATTTAGAAAAATGTTATTTATAGCCGAGGTCAGCAAACTGCATGAGTTATGTCAGAATATACTAATCTTAGCTACAAGATAGATGTCCCAGTTGCAACTGAAGACAAGAGTCTGGACAATGTCAATGAAGTGGAGTTTGGAAACGCCTACACATTTAACTCTTAAATAGTTGTTTTCTGATGTGTATGCTCAAAAGTTACATAAATCAGGTTGAAAACAAATGGGCATGTGTGGGCATGTACCCACAACCATGGTTGTGTCCACACTTTGTGTCTTTTTGTGTTTTTGTTACGCAAATGTTTTTTGTTACTGAATCATACCTAACTGAACTTTTAGATGTTGTTAGTATGCTCTTTTGTTGAGTAAACGTTGTCCTTTCAACCTCTTGCAAGTGGATCCTAATTTATTTAACTGAGAAACACTTACACGTGTATTTATTTATTCTTGCTTAGTTTTAACCTGGAAGTGTCCCACACCCTCATAAATATAAGCACAGAGGTGACGTTCCACATCCCGACACCCAGCCTCTGTCGAGACCCTACAAATAGGTCCGTCGAGGCCCCTGACCTTTGCTGCCACCAATATGGCAGCGCACGTGACCCCCATGGTTCCTCCCAGGAGTGGTGGGCCCATAGGATGGAGAGGAGGGTGCTACATTGTTTGTTCGGGCTGTGCCCAGCTGGGCTCTGTGACAAACCCAGCCACCAGGTGCTCACCAGCGAGCCCTCCCTCTCTCCAGACGGGGGCTCGGGCTTAAAAGAACAAATAATGAGATTTGACCTATAGCAGAAAAAGACATGCCACCACCCTTCCACCTACCCAGGAAAGCTAATAAAATAGATTATATTACAAATCAAATCACAGTATCTGTCAGGAAAATAAAAATTTTCCAATTTACCTAATTTATAATAAGAGAAGAGGTTAATAGATTACTATTGTAAACACAATTCATAGGCTACAACATATCTGCTAAATATGCTGTAGCAGCCTATAGCCTATTTCTTCCTTTTATATCTGCCTGTCACTTTATTTAAAGTCAAGTTTTATATTTAACATGTAATAGATTTAAAATGTGCATTACCATGAGATACCATCACAATATGAACTGATCTAATAATAATAATAATTTAAGTATACCTTAAAATATAAAAATATCAAAAATGTTGTGATTGTATTAAGCGATTTAAAGATAAAACACTTGTCTACCAAGTATCTCCTAGCTGCCCATTCTCATCCTTATCTATACACAGCCCTTGCAACTTAAATAGGAACACTAAGTAGTGCAGACTGCACCACAATATAGCCTTCACAATGTGTGGGGCACAGCCTCTGAGAAAGCAGCCTGTTGCATTGAAGGGAGAGGTATTTCTGTTTTGAATTGGACATTATGTAAACAATCACCAACATTGAAATGGGTAGGCTTGGGCCGGTGAATTATACCGTGCCACACACTATAATTGACAGAGAACATGGTGTTTAACAGATGAAGGAATGATACAGATTGGAAACAAGCGAGGCAAACGCACATGGAACGGGGAGACAACGAGGACATCCACACAATGGGAGGGGAAGTGCATGAAGATACACGCAGGGACCACCCTGGAGCCAGTCATGACAATATTCCACCATGCACATTGATGGGTGTTGATTGTGGATCGGCCAATCAGTCTAAATACAGTCGGTTATGCCCAATTATATTTACATGGATACACGAACAGCGGCTGTAGATTCTACAGCTAACCTTTTACTTTACGTGTACTTTAGTTAAGACAAAAGGTGACACAATACATCTTATTTAATCAATAATACAGTTTACAGTAAGAATGGGTATAAGTGTTTTCTACAAAATACATATGCTACTGTATACATTTTTATACAGGACAACAACATCTGGTGGGGCTTACCTCTGCGCACAGTCTTGGCTCTGGAACCATTCTCCTGGATAGGGGATGGACTCTATTCTACTCTGGAGTTGCCCAGAGTGTGAGGCGCCGGGCGGGTGTGGGGATACTAGCAAGCCCCCGCCTGAGCGCCAATACGTTGGAGTTTACCCCGGTA
>JAODTR010007615.1:0-10183 GCA_025399935.1 Amblyopsis rosae | reverse complement strand
TGGGCCTCAGGATCTCGTCACGGTATCTCTGTGCATTCAAAATGCCATCAATAAAATGCACCTGTTCGTTGTCCTTATCACACGCCTGCCCATACCTTAACCCCATTGCCCACCATGGGCCACTCGATCCACAACGCTAACATCAGCAAACCTCTCACCCACACAACGCAATACACGCTGTCTGACATCTGCCCTGTACAGTGATAACCGGTATTCATCCGTGAAGAGAACACCTCTCCAAAGTTCCAGACGCCATCGAATGTGAGCGTTAGCCACTCAAGTCGATTACGACGACAAACTGCAGTCAAGTCGAGACCCCGATGAGGACGACGAGAATGCAGATTAGCTTCCCTGAGACAGTTCCTGACTACCTTTCTAGAATTTCTTTGAATGTGCAAACTGTTTGTTGCCGCAGCTGTCCAGGTGGCTGGTCTCAGACGATCTTGGAGGTGAAGATGCTGGATGTGGAGGTCCTGGGCTGGTGTGGTTACACGTGGTCTGCGGTTGTGAGGCCGGTTGGATGTACTGAGTTGGATGTACTGAGTTCTCTGAAGCGCCTTTGGTGACGTCTTATGGTAGAGAAATGAACATTCATTTCACGGGCAACAGCTCCGGTGGACATTCCTGCAGGTAGCATGGCAATTGCACGCTCCTTCAAAACCTGAGACATCTGTGGCATTGTGCTGTGTGATGGACCTGCACATTTTCGAGTGGGCTTTTATTGTGGCCATCCTAAGGCACACCTGTGCAATACTCATGCTGTCTGATCTGCATCTTGATGTGCCTGTGAGGTGGATGGATTATCTCTGCAAAGGAGAAGTAACTAACACAGATTTGTGAACAATATTTGAGAGAAATAGGCCTTTTGTGTACATAGAGAAAGAATTATATCTTTGAGTTCAGCTCATGATGAATGGGGGCAAAACAAAAGTGTTGGGTTTATAATTTTGTCCGGGTTCGGTGTATAGAAATCTGTCAATTATATTAATGACTTAGTTAGTGGCCTAATTTTATACATGGCACTATGAGCCACCCTACACATTATTGTTGGCCTGGCAACTAAATATTTGATAACTATGTGATAAGAAGTCTATGTGTCGTGTTTCTATTAGCCAAGAGGTCCTTGTGTCAGCCAAAACGTTGAAGACCTCTAGTATACTTAGTGATGATCAGCAGAGCAGTCTGGTCATTGAGATTATGGCCGGGTTACGCTTCATGGCCTGCCTGAATCAATCAATCAATCAATCAATCAATCTATCTAATATACAGTATATATGTGTATATGACATATTAAATAATTACGTGACAATGCCATTGTATTCTGTTATTTTTATTAGGTTTTTCTATCTATATGATCTTCTTATTACCTAGGCTGTGTTGTTCTGTATAAGGAATATATTAGGTAAATTAAATAAACAATTCGCCTGGACCTCTCCCCCCCCCCACCACCCCACCCCCCAGCTGTTGGTGGCACTGCCCCAGTAGCAGAAACGGTTCTGTAGAAATTCTCACGGAGGTTTATCCCAGGTAAGCTGGCGGCTCGCCAAGCAGGACCACATTAGACACAGCCGTCTCCGAGCAACACGGGTGAATAACTGTCAATCTGCTGGGCTGCTGAGAAGCATCATGCCCTCCTCTGTCTGTGTCACTGTCAGTGTCTTGACCCCATGTTCACTCACTCCTGCTTTCAAAGAATCAGCAGATCTGGTACTTCATCTATAAAGGCTGCTCGGCACGAACACGTTGCGTTAACTGGAGTGAAATGTGTGTACGGATATTTATTAAAAAGTAAAAACTAGGCAAGCCTAGTTCATCTGAACTGCAGTGATTGTGATATTTATAGGACATAGATTTTCCAATATCTAACGACTATGTTTAAAACCTGTTTTGGCCCTGGCAGAGACATGCCATTACTATTTTGTACTTCTGTACTACAGTAATGAGCCTAACCCTAAAGTTTTCTAGCCTCGCAAGACCATCCTGATCTCGCGAGTGTCAGTTATATTTTGCTGTGAGAATCAGTCTGGAAAGCCTCGGAATCATTTTCAATGTGTCCGAGTAGCAACTGAACTTTCCAAGGGCATCTATACGGGCGTGGTTTAGGTTTGTGATTAGATGGTTCATCTAATCAACTGCCTTGTATTTTTGTATTTCTGTACAGCCAGCTGTACAGTTTCAATGTAGGGCTCTATGTTTGTGCCTGCACAGTGACATACAGGTGACACACATTGTAAATGTAATCCAGGTACATACATTATTTGACTGTGGCGCACATATCATATTATTCTTGTAATTTCTTTTATTATTTTATTTTTATTGATTATGATTACTGAATGTTTTTAAAGGTCTAACCAGGGACAGGGGTTGCAAATTATCTTAGGCTATAAACCCTGCATTCAATGCATCTATTCCTATGGTGGTCTATACTATGACCATGTGTACATGTAACCTGTTATGTTTATTGTGTTGTCCCTGATAGATAGATAAATAAATAAAACATTTTTTTTAAAATATGGACTTTTCCTCTGGCATGGCAGTTTAAATATTTCCATCTGTAAACAAACATCAACCATAACATGATGTGTTAAACTACTGCACTTACTGACAATGTCAACACAGTTCTGTTTTGTGCGGCTCTGGTAATTGCACAGCTAATCTCAGTGTTAATTAAGAAGTATTCAGAATTAATTATGAACTATTCTCCCAGATGGTAAAAAGGGGTAATTATATATACTTCTAAATCCACCGCTAATTATACAATTCAACCCTGGTAAGCAGTCAATAAAAGCAAAATGAATGCTTATCAAATGTTGCCACAATGCTCCTAAAACGAAATACTGTTTCCAATGTGTTTTTCTAATGATATTATTTTGGATATAAATCTGCCTGCAGCCCTTTTCTATGTTTGCTCATGAAAGACAACTGACCTTCTTGCATGCTCTATATCCTATTCAACAGCTGTCACAGATATTAGACTGAATCATGGGCCTTAGGGAGTGTCTGAAACATCAGCAAACATGAGAGAACAGAATGCATTTGATACAGTTACAGTATTACAGCTTAGCATATTCTACTGGCCATAGTACCATGGTACCGTGGCCTCATAAAAGGAAAAGATATTAATTAAGCAAGCAGGAAGCAAAGCCCATACTGAAGTGGGTGGGAATTAATTCTGTTCAATCTGTAGCATTTTATTACAAATATTAAAGGGAAGATGTGAATTTATTGACAAACGTGAAAACACACCATGTACCATATTCACAAGTATGGGCTGTGTGCTTGTGAGGTACAGTATGCTTTCTGCTCAAAGTGTTTATGTGTTTGGGGAAGCTGGTAGTGAAATGTTTATGTTACTGTACTGAACTGTAAGTGAGACATTATACAATTCTGGTCCTGGGGACCTGCCCTGCATGCTTGGGTTGTCTCCCTGCTTAAACAGACCTGTTTCAAATGAATAGGGTTGATATCAGTGGCTGTTTATAATATGCGTTCTTTTCTGTCCTTGCATTATTGCGGGCTTGTCAAACGTCATCATTCACAGCCAAGTACTCTTCCAATTTACAAGTTTGCGTCTAGCCAAGAGCGGATAAAATACCTGATAAAAATGTTCGATTAACGGATGCATCTGGTGGTGACTTGTGTGTGAACTTGTCAGCGGAATATCCCAGAATGCATTTAGAATCAACAAGCGACAATGGCAGTCGAGAAAGAACAATAATAGCTATACTTTTCTTTTCGAAATTCTACTGTTATTGTATCACAAAATGCTTATGCTTTACGAGTTTTTGAAGCGAGAATATATGTGTTTCAATTTCAAATCTGTAGTCGATTTATCAATATGGAGTTAAAAATGTGCTACAATGATTTTGTAGAGGTCCCGCTATGGCCATGATACTCCGCCGGCTATCAAGCATTAGCAAAAGAACTATAACCAAGAATATGCATCTCAATCTAGATCTGTCCTCGCATCCTCGCGTTCATTCTCAGAAGGACACTTGGCAAGAACGTACCTTTCAAAAACACAAGTACGTACCTAGCGTACGGAATTCTGCAGAGATTGATAACGACCGGTTCATTTGAATCAGGTGTGTTGGATCAGGGAGAAGACTACTGTAAAACATGCAGGGCAGGGGGTCCCCATGATTGGAGAAAACTGATATAGAGAAACAACTGCCCCAAACACTAACGTTAAGCCAAGTAATTTAGACAGGGCAGTTACTACTATTATGTACTGAGTATGTGCAGGCCCAAACAGCATACAATACTCTATCACAGGGCTATTCAACTCTGGTCCTGGAGGGCCGCGCCCTGCATGTATTAGATCTCTCCCCACTCCAACACACCTGATTCAAATCAACAGGTCCTTATCAGGCTTCTAACCACCTGGGATCAGGCGTGTTGGAGCAGGGAGAGATCTAAAACATGCAGGGTGCGGCCCTCCAGGAGCAGAGTTGAATAGCCCTGCTCTAGCATATGGTTGGCATACTGTGTAGGTCATGACCTGTACACAGCTGCTGGTGGAAGCCAGGTTGACCTTTGGGTTTACCTATGGAAATTAAATTAACCTCAATACCTAGTTCTGATGGTAACCACCTTCTACATGCCAAGAGGCTCAACTGAGGTGATATGAGCTAACCTCTGCAAAGCAAGTACACTTCTCATCGGCTCAATTGTAAACAGTATGTAATATAATTTATATGCTGACAAAATTAGTTTTTAGATACAGTATAATGGATGTATACTGTTTATATACTTATAATTTATTGTTTAAAAATACATTCCAATGTACGTGGTTTATAAAGGTAGAAAATGCATATTTGCATGTCGTTTAAAAATTTGCTAATTGGACTATGAGTTACATTCACCTATAATGATCACAAGGACTAAAGAAGGATCTCCCTTGACTCCTAATTAGTATTGTATGTGTGAGCTCAGCATTCTCACATCCAGAATATTAATAAGAATACTGGCATGGTGTAGATGATAAGGATTAGCTAAAACACATAATTGCTATTCCAGTTCACGGTCACATGTGTGCACCTACAGAATAATGTATTTAAATAATATATTTATGTATATGTTAATGTTCCTATTATTCAAAAATAATCTTTGGAGGTTTGATGGTCTCAAGGTCTGTGAGCTATAGGTCAAGACTTTACCTGGTTTATGCTTATGTGTGTATCGGAAGATCCCCATTATTTTATGCAAATTAAATCTAAAAATCGTATATACTGTAGATACAGTTACCAATACCATTAACACAAGATGAACCTCAGCATTATATCATTAATTTAATCTATTAAGACATTTTGTTATGTAACTACTAACTGACATAGATTTTCTTCAAATTGTATCTCTGTAGATACCAGATTGTGTACAATGTAATATACCTGTCTGATTTTGATTTGTTGCTTGGTGTAGGATGAAATAAAATCTGGTACGAAATCTAGGCTGTCAGTGAGTGATTGACAGTCCAAATCAATTTATGACATCTTTTTAGCCATTCATCATAACTCTCACTGCACATTTTTGTGGATAAAGTATGCTTCTAATAACTATTAGAAGAGGTACAGTAAAAGTCTTAAACTGTTGTGAGATTAAGAAGGATTAGGAGTATCTATTTATAACTATCTTAAAACCTTATATTTTAGAATATATTGGCTGTGTATATTGGCTATATTGGATATATTGACTGGACAACTGTAAACCACATTGACATGCATATATTTATGAAAATGTATATTTTGTCAGTGTTGTAAGAGTAGAGTATAGAATATATTATACTTACATATTTCTCTTGACCATTTGCAAAAGTTCAGATATTTATCAAACACAAGGTTCTTTTGGCCAATTGGCTCAATAGAGTAGTGGCTATCCACCAATCAACACTAGTCTGGTCTCCAGCCATATCATGAAAGATTGATAGAAACAGTTGTCTACATCCAAATGCTATCAAAATCATTAACAGGTGGTGCCTTAACAAGTAAATACCTCCGCTTACATTACTGTTGCAGTGCAAAGTTGTCACATCTACGCATACAGTACATTATTATCCACCCCCTTCTTTTTCCTATAAACATTGATTCATGTGTTTTAATGCAATGGTGATCTGGGAACTCTGACTTGTAAGAGCTGGATAGTCAGCAAACCTTGTTAGAAAAAAAAGCTTCAGGTTTGTTTGTATTCTTGAAAAGAACAAGATGGATATAATACTGTATGCTGCTTTTGAGTCTCAACTTTATACGTTTTGGATTTTACAGCACTGCCACATGCTGAAAGTGTGAGGCTGTGTCAAACAGACGGGATCCATTCACCTTGAGAATTGTCTTTATCTATCAGATATTGTTCTGTAATTTGTCCCCGAAATATGGAAAACCAGGCAGCATAATTTCAACAGGTTTGAGGTATTATACTGTATGTCAGCACTGATTAATATTCTTCACGTATTCTACACTCTGTGGCAAAAAGCAAGGAGTCTGACCCCTACAGAGAGTGACTCATATACTAAGCAAAGGCCATTGCTGAGGTAAATGTCTACTCAAACTTGCTGATTCAAGGATAGCCGACTCTGGGCGAAGAGATGTCTGGAAGCCTTTTTTACATAAATCCTGTCTTAAGTCAAGCAATTAAGACTGTTAAAACAAATCATTTAAAATATAGTGTAGTGTTTAAAACATGTTTTTCTCAACAAGTAAAATAAAATGTAATTATCACTACAGTCAGTGCACGTAGCTGTATAGTGTGTTTGCAGAGGGCGGGATAGGTCTAGGTTTAATATATTTTTTGTGGGTTTGAACCCCAGCGTTGACTCACCTACTTTATTATGCATATCTTCTTCTCTGCTCCTTGTAATTGTACTTATTGTAAGTCATCTTGGATAAAAGTGTCTACTAATTGCATTGGTCAATGTACATTCTAGGCATATATGTATTTAATTAATATCACATGATATCTTCTGATAAATTATTTGTTTATACTGTTATTGTAACTAGACTTCTCCGGCGGCGAATCACACATATGTAGAATTGCATTGTGCAAAGCGTAGTAGTACGGCTATGTTGATACGAGCGGTGTTCACCACTTTGTTTATGTTACTATTTACAGGGCCAAGGCTGTGTAGAAGTAACAGATAATTTTTTCAACACTCACAGAAACGGTAAAATAGAGAAATATGAGGAGATATTTGTTAAATATGACAAAAAGTATATTACCTTCCATTTAGCTTGCAATAGCTGACTTTACCTTTAACCCTCCAAGCCAATTACATAAGAGAGGGTGGAGGCTTTTGCCGAATCAATACTCTCATTTGGATTTACAAGTGCTAAGAACATTGTGTATCCACTATAAACATAACATTAACATTCATTCATGTTTCAGGAGTAGAACAACAAATTAAAGTCTGCAAGGCCTTATTGTGTGAGGCCCTAGGCATCTGCCAAGTTCACATACTGTACAGGAATCGCCGGCCCGGGACATTATTTATTTTAAACATGTCTTTATTGATTGGAATACTTAGTTGGCATAGTTTAGTTTTGAGGTAAAACACTGCGACAAAATTACAAATAATGCCTTGAAGCAGTACTGTATAATTTGTCACTTGGAGTGAAGAGCAAAACAGGTAAAAGGTGAAGTCTGCGATTGTAAGCGAATCAACTGTCCATTAGAAGAGTGCACACTGACAAAATAATCTGGTGTTACTACGCAGCCCTGGCTCTGTAAATTGGAACACAAACACAGTGGCGCAGACCGCGCACCGCACGCAACGATACCAGCATTGGCAAGTGTGTGGGGGTCAGCTTCTGGGAAGCACCCTATGGCATTGAAGGGAGTGCTGTTAAACAGCTGCTACAATGTGCAGCATCAACTACACAAGATGTAGATACGTGTTGCAGTGTACTGACATCCAGTACAATACAACTAGGTACAGTATGCATTCTATTAAACATACAGTATAGCGTAAGACAAGGCTGTACAATGTACAAACAATTAAACTGTCTACAGTATACAGTATACAATACCATGATGTTAATAATCCTTTAGTAAATAAACATAACAATAAAATATGAATTGCTCTCTGAAGACACCATTGCATTTTATAAGGGCTATACATGGTTTATACACTTGGCAATGTAACACTGAGCAGGGTGGGGCGAGTGCAAAAGAACGAAAAGACGAAAATCAACACACGGATGGCAGAAGAACGACGAGCCACGCGGCTTGCCACAGAACTTAAAAGGAAACAAACTCCAAACAGGCATGCACAGTCACGTAACACATGAACAATAATCCGCGCCGTCCTGTCGCGCGTCACCAGCCTATATGCCCTCACACCAATCGGCTGATTGCACGTGTGGGTGCAAGGCGCTGGCGATGCGGGCAAAGGGTTGCGGCGCCTGTTGCCGCAACCCTGGACGTCACAGGCAAGGCCAAATGGCAATATAACGGGTTGGCACAAATTAATCCATGTGATAGTCATGCTTAGATTTTATTCCTCTGCACTCCAAATTTAGCTTCAAAATCTAATAATATGAGTATTTGGGTACAGTATGTGTCTCCTTTTGTTGAAGGCCATTTTAAGAAAGTAATGGTTAACAAGATTAAACCTGTGGCTGGGGCATTCCTGACTAAAATTTTCCAAATGAACCATGTTTACAAATCAAGGGCTGCGAAGGTGATTAATTACCAGCCCCATACGGGATAATATCTCATGACATCTGACTCTGCCTTCCTCTTAGAAAGTAGGACAGATCATCTCCACCCCTGGCAGATTACATTTATAAAAGTTGCCTTTGGGGTATACAGTACATAAAGATGCAGACAATGACAGGTGTGGAAATGCAGACATGTGTCTTCAGGAGAAAGTTAATGATCCACTGATCTTTCCATTTCTGAGACAAGATTAAAAATTTATTTAAAATGTATAAAATATACTCCCTTTTTAAGTTTTCTGCCAAAAAGGGAATTGTGACCTCTATTTCCACTTAATCAATTTATTTCATAGGACACAGAGATATGGTTGCATTACAAATAAATTGGGGCATGTTCCCCCAAGTCAACAAAATGTTGAAGAAGCGTGTCATCTAAGACATCCCCTCCCCATCCAAAGCTTTTAGCGTGAGCAGTGTTGAAGATCTCACAGGCAGTGGCCTCCTCCAGACATTCCCAGTTCACCCGCACTACCCGTTTGGGCTTACCAGGTCTGTCCAGAGTGTTCCCCCACCCCTTGACCCAACTCACCACCAGATGGTGGTCGGGAGCCAGCAAAGCATGCGGCCTCAGACCAGATGATACTGTACGATCACAAAACCGATCATCGACCTTTGGCCTAGGGTGTTCTGGACTAGCACTGAAGTCTAACAATAAACGCCTGCTCGGGTTTAGATCAGGGAGGCCATTCCTCCCAATCACACCTATCTAGGTGTCTCCATCATTGCGCACGTGCGCGTTGAAGTCTCCCAGTAGAACTATGGAGTCCCCTACTGGAGCCCCATACAAGACTCCATTCAGGGTTTCCAGGAAGGCTGAATACTCCAAACTGCTGTTTGGTGCATACGCACTGACAACAGTCAGAGTTTTCACCCCCACAACCCATAGGTGCAGGGAGGTGAACCTCCCGCCTACCGGTGTAAACTCCCGGGTCTGGTCCATCGAGGCCCCTGACCTTTGCTGCCACCCATTTGACAGCCCAGCTGACTCCCACAAGTGGTGGGCCCATAGGATGAAGATGAAGCTGGTGACCCAGACCTCTCCACCATGAAAATGATGGTTCCCGGAGAGGAGAAGTTTAAGTTTAAATACTAAAATATATTTTCCGACAATGTTTTATGGAATACACAGTGCATATCGCTAAAGATCTAATTTATGTCACATATGTCTGAATTATAAACAATTTTAAAGCTATTTTGCTTCTAAAAGGTAAACACAACAGTATCTAATATTGAATATTCCATTTACACACCTTAAAATGTAATTACTCAAATATATTTTTCTTTGATGCTGTCTGAACCTTTTGTGTGGAAGGACTGTATGTTCCATTCTGATAGCAGCTCCATTTGGAAGGGTGTATTAACTCACATGAAAACCTTTCATGTTTCACATGCTATGTTATAAATAATAATATAATAATAATAAACTTTATTTGTATAGCACCTTTCATACACAATGTGCAACTCAACGTGCTTTA
>JAODTR010007614.1:0-10184 GCA_025399935.1 Amblyopsis rosae | reverse complement strand
GAGATGGGTTAGAATGAGGACCGATGGATTACTATCCACTCTACTCTTCGCCAGGATGGGGAACTGGAATTGTTTTCGCAGACATGTCTTTGACAAAGACGGGGACTGAAATAGAATAGATCTTGGTTTAGATCTTATCGCGGTGTTCTTTCGTTTGAATTCTTAGTTTTGTTGTTTTATTTTTGTGTGTGAGAAATGATCGCAGAATTGCTGTGCAGCGCCGTGGCTCTGATCCTCTACGTCAACACACTGGGAGCCGATTTCTGCTATGATGACAGGTACTTCAATGAATGACAACCACGTCCAGTATAGCCTACCGTGCAAGCTCCGTACGGTAGCCGCCCAATCAGTCATAGCGGCAGATGATGGGATTGATTTAGCCACTATCCCGTTAGCTGATCGTTCCCTAAACTCAAAGATGGCAGGGGTTATTGTTTCTAGTCTTGTTTAGAGCCGGTTGAATCTCAAAACACAAACTTAAATATTGCCTGTAGAATTGTGACTGCAGACACACACAGCATGGTTCGAATTTATTTAATTACAATCTGGACAAGAAATTGATATTTGGCGCTTGTAAAGTAGATTTTACTGAGTCTCCAGTTGGCTGGTTTTGATATAGGGCAGGCTAATAGGCTACAATTTTAATATCAAATTGTGTAAAATGGGGGTGAGTCTCTGCCTGGCTGGTTCAATGGTTATGATATAGGCTAATATAGGCTATACTTTTAATGTCATATTGTGTTGTAAAGATATTTGCAGATATAGTAAGTTTTATCTCAACAACTATAGCCTACTTTCAGTTCCTTTGTCAGTTTAGATTAAGACCTTAAAAGTTTAAAACATGCTATATATGATATAGTCTACAGTAGGCCTACATCATCAAATACTGACTACACTATTAATCAAATAACTGATTGATAGTACTACTTAAAATTAACAATCATTATCCTATCATTTGGATGATGAGCAATTGAAGATTAGATTCTGACACTAAACCAATCTGGTATTTATTGGACATGCACTGGCAGCGCTCACAGTAACAAGGTGTAATGTAATGTATTTTACACAAGGCAAGGCACACTGTACACAAACTCATATCACATACAGAAACATGCTTGAAGTTAAACTGTGTTTCCAGACGATTCTGATTTATCTAGTCTAAGTATAAAACTGTTGGACCAGTGCAATAGCTACTGTTTATGAGAAGATTCAATGGGTGTTCATATATTTTCATAAAACAATTTAAAATATAGCAGCTACAGTGTAGCATCCATTGAATACAGCAGTTAATATAATATAATGTAATATTTCACATTGAACATTCAGTGCATGGATTTTGAGGTAAGGACGTCACTTTAAACTTTGTACAGTGCTTGGTTCAGAGGATGTGGTCACTGTGTAAGCAAATTAAGGTGTTGTCTGTCCATAAAACGGTTTGCATTGCGCATAGTTTCAGACTACTATAATCCATAATCGCTGCATTATTAATGAACACACTATGGTTATGTGCAATCTATGACCACTGCAAAACTCTAAAAATAATAACAGCACAGCAGCCAACACAATCAGTGTTACAAAACAACCTATTTGACATTGCTTATTCAAATGGCTTTAAAGCATCACTCCAACACATCTTTCTTCATTTAAGCTTTGTCTGTATTTAGTGACATGGTGTTTGGTTAAGACTTGCAATTAGCAGGCTTCACTACTGTCAATGTGGCACAGGCAGAAATAGCAAAAAACATAGAGAATCTACAGTCGTTCTGCTTAGTAAAATAGACACGATATATCTGAAGTCAGCCGCTGGATGCACTCTACTACTACAGTACTACTGTACATTACTTAAGCTGTTTTTGTTAGCTCATTGTTTTTTCAAAGTTATTTACTTGAATTGGGTACAGTAGCTAGCGATCAACTCAAAGCTCCTATTTAGAGTTGAGTTGGTGATACATAATAGGAAATTAAACATGGCTATAATGTCTGAAAAAATTAAGCATTTCTGTAAGAACACAAAGTGCCAAATAATTACAGTATGTGTCATGGCTATTAAACCAGAGGCCTTGACTGTGTGACCGTTATACAGTAGCATACTGCCCCTTGGAATAGAAAGAGCTTTTTGAAAAATGAAACCTGCATATTTCCAATTAGATCGATTTGTTGGTCCTAAGGAATGCCCTGCTGTGTGGTTTATGGGACAAATGTGTACGGTGTACTGTTCCTGTTATAGTAGGCCTAAAACATCTTGAGTTGACTGGTTATTGACCGGAGTAAACATTGCAAATTCCGTACATTGCAAGCCATTAGATAAGGTCAACGTTTAAAATGAATATCCATCTACCGAGCAGAGTTCACATGTTATTTTGAGATGGAAATAAAAGTGTGAAGTGCTAAATCACAGCGCAGGGATTTCTCTCTACCTCCTCTGGTCACACTCATCATTAGCACATACACTGCGTTGACACCTGCACTGGAAAATGGGACTCGTACGTCATACAGTTCATATCTCTGCCTGCTGTAATCTTTCCTTAGATCTGTGGAAAGCCCAGATAAACGTCACAGATGAAATATCGACCCAATCAAATGTGACTTGCCCTACAGACCAGACGCCCTAAAGCAATCTGTTCAGGTTTCCTATCATGTAAACATATTACCTTATATACATACTCTATTCTTTTACAATTATATATTGAGTATATTAATGAAAGCTACACACCTAGATTGTGTTATGTGCCAGATCTTTTCCGTAGCTTGCAGTGTCAGTCGTATCCGAGGCTGGAAACGATTTTAAACTGAATGTCTCCAGACTGATAAGCAGAGCAAATCGTTGAGAGATGAATGACAATGCAGGATGTTTTACCAGGCAGTACATGAGCCTACAAGGTGACGTCTTAAGTCATATTCATACAGTATCATTCCTGTAATATACTGTAGTAGAAATTGGTATGGGTCAAGATGCTGCATCACTTGAAGGTTTTATTATTTAAAATAATAGTATTTAGTCCCTGTTTAGCTGAGGTAACTGAAGCCAAACAGGCTGGTTATATGGATTACTGTTCCCTGGAATAAAGTGATGGATGTGATGAACTGCCTTCAGCTCATTTATCGGCCCACGAATGATGCTGAGAGGTTGATGGTGCGAGGATGTGTGAAGGTGGCAGGCTGTTCGCGAAGGTCACTTTGTAGTTGCATGCGGAATATGATTTATAATGTTCAGACAGTTAGACAGCAGGTTACCTCTATACGGCCCTAAGGAGTTGGAGAGAGATGTGCGGTTCAACAGGGAGTTACTTTAGGTCACTCACAACTAAGCATCGAGAGGAACTTTTTCAAGGGTTTGTTTGTATTTATTGGCCAGAGAAAGCAGAACTGAGAAAAGACAGGTCCATGTGTAACACAGACATCCTCACACTCTTTCCAGTAGTATGCCTAGAATTTGTAACACAATTAGTCCAACATTGCCAAAACGTTATTCTTCTTGCCTAGGATATATGGTGACTTAAGGCAAAACTTGTATCCAACTAAGAGATTGTACTGTATTTAGCCATACCCTGCCCAAAATGTGAGGTTTTACAAAATATATTAAATCACTTAATCATTCAAATACCTACAGTATATTTAAACAGTGATTTATTTAATACATTTTCTTTTATCATGGGGTTGTTCCTGATGAAAACATTTTGGAGAAGAAAAAATAAACATTATTTGTTAATTGCTTATTCATTATAGATTGAGAGATATTTGATGCTAGGCTGTCTGAACCAACAATACGTGTTATTTATTTCCTATATTTATTTATGTTTAGTTTATATGTCCCTTCCATACTATTTAAACGTTTACATTATCCACAGTAAGGGACAAAGTAAGAATGAATCACTTGCCTAATAATAAAATAACATTAAAATGTAGTATTGTGTGCAGATATACTGTATGGTATCAGCTAATAAATGAGAGGAAACAGATAACCATGCCACATGCTGTTATTATATGGAGCAGATCCTATAATGTGACGAGAACCTGGTCCATCCTGAGCAATGCTTCTGGGCTGTTCATGTGAGGTGGCTGCCTGGAAATAGTCCTGGGTTTGGCCTCTGCTGATCCCATTGGTCCAGACAGCTCTGGGTCGCGCGGGCTCCTCCTAGGCCTTCTACTGCGGCATGGCAGGTTGGCGCTGCGGTGGTGTCGAGCGGTGAAGGGCGGCTACACAGCCGTCTGAAACTCTGCTCCTCTTCCCAGACTGCCTCTGTCCTCACCCTGTAATTATTGCCTTGGGACTCACGGCAGGGCATGGCTGCCCCACTGTCTCTCTCTCTCTCTCTCTCTCTCTCTCTCTCTCTCTCTCTCTCTCTCTCTCTCCAGCTATCGTCATGCTCATTCAGGCAGCCTCCAGATGGCCGTGTTTGGGAACGGTTTGAGGGTTTTCCCTCCCTGCTGCAGTTAGAGCTGAGGGTTTTTGGTGGAATCAGATGGAAGATGTTGCGTGGGTTGTTGCTGCCAGGATGTAGACATCAGATTAGTGCACCAGATGACACACACAGGGCAATATGAAAAGATTCTCTTGGATGGACGTAACGTATCTGTCCTATTAGTGTCTTTACACGCCATGCAAACTATAAGTAAATATATATTAAATATGCTATATTTCATTTGAACCTTTTTGTAATGTACTGTAGCGACACCATTTATGTTCTGTCTAATTGGGCACATCTAACTATTAGCTAGCAACTACTGTAATTGTAGCATATGGATCAATTAAATAGAATGTAAACATGCTATACATTGTATACATAATGTGTTTGGCATATTTTATAGTGCTAATGCCCAGATAAAGTTAATTGCTTAAAGTCAAGCTTGGAATAGTCGACATATGGATCTAGATTAAACAGTGATGTTGTCTCATTTAAACACACAAACATATAGAGATAGTGTCAGCCTCTATTAATAGTCACCATGAAGGGTATATTTTTGTATGCCAATTTACTTAATCAATGTCAGTCTAGTGCAGAAAGATTGGCTCAGTTATACCCACAAACAGATAGAATCTCTTCACTTCGACCGACTCATTTTTCAACACATGAGGTTTAGAACCGTATGTTATATTCACCCTAACCAAAATTGTAAGATAAGCAATGCTGGCAGAATCTTGTTTCTAAAAATACAACTAATAAGAGGTTTCAATATGTTTGTGCTTCCTATCCACCAAAACTCACAGAATTGCTTGAAGCTTTTAACTCATGGGAAGAGGGTGTTTATATGCCACTGGAAAATGGCTGATCAGATAGGATATTCATCATCACACCTACAGTAGAATCAGAGTCAAGGCTACAAACAGTATCTTGGTTCTGCGTTACACTTGCTAAATTTCATAGAAAACTTGGCCTTCTTTCTACATTCTCTGTGGTGACGGCTGGAATAAGAATTTCTGAAAAACCTGAATATTTGGAAAAAGCACCACTAAGATTGAAATGGGGAACATGTCTGTTAACACATAATGTAGGAAACACACCTTCAACCACTATTTCCACCACCTAACCTTTTTCTAGTGTCTATTTATCATGGTTCTCCAGGTTTTTCAGGCCTGTTCAGTGAGATCCTTATACTATGTTGTGCAAAGTTTGATGGCAGCTTAAACAAAGTGTTTTTGGCTGGTGTTGTGATTTTCCCTCGTTGATTTGAGATGCTCTAGCCAGCAGATTTACTGCTTCTCTGATTCAGTAACATTTCTGTGCACGATAACAACACGTCCACACATTACAGTTGTTATTTAATCAGTCTTCTTCTGCATACAATACATGAGATTATGAGAAACCACTGGGTAAGTACTGTCCGTTAACTTGATGGTTTAAACAAAATCAATTTCAGTACTGAAATTTGCTGAGATTTGCATAGCTTGTTGTGTTGCAATGAGATGTGAGCTACAGAGAACATATTTGACACATGTTCACCATTGATTTCCTCCCTGAACACTAGCTAGTTTTAATGTAAACCACGGTACCTGTTGCTAAAGTTTCGATTTTCTTTCCCCCTCGCCCATACATTAGTCAGTAATGATTTATTACATGGGCATGCTTCTGTAGAATCAAGCAGATCCATAGACATAGGTCCAGATGGTGTCTAAACTATAGTTCGGCACAATCTTTACTTCAGAGCCATATCCTTCCAAATGATCTGAGGTGGCTTGATGTAAAGATGATCATCTGGTGAAGCCAAGAAAATATCAAACAATGTAAGCATAAAACCTAAACCTGGTATGATGGCTGCTACAGTACCTCAGCGATTGCTTCATATGGTTGTCAGTACGCCATCTTTCATCGGTATTCAGCCTCCCTGCCCGCTACTGTGTCATTTTTGTGATGTAGGTAGCCAGGGCAGATAAAGCTGGCTCAGAGCGCCATTAATCAGGCTTGGATGCTTGAGAATCATCCAACTATTATGCAGTGGAATGAGAATCTGGCCATATGTCAAGTTAGCTGTTTAGTTAGCTGATTATCTGTGCTGCGCAGGAGTCGTCTTTGTGCATGGTCAGTTTCCTTGTTTGACTATGTAATTATAAGCCAACAGATGATCTCTCCAACAACATCAAGTATTTCCAGGACTTATGTTGGACTGACAAACTCAGAAAAAAACACTAATAATTTTAGATGGGAATAAGGCATGTTGGGGCCATGAATTATTCAGCAGACAAATGCTTACCATTGTAAAAATAAAAAAAAATAGAGAGTTATTCAATAATAGCTCCTACTAATACTATTTACTAATATTAGTTATTTATGTAGTTACTATAATCTATATATAATATAATAAAGGGTAATATGTGATGTTTATCACATATTACCCCTTATTATATTGTAAATGTTGATAGCCTGTACTTATCAGTTTAGGTAACATTTCATTTGAAGTTGTGCTCATTAAGACTGATAACACTGTCATTACCATGACAAGACACCAGTCATGAACATTATGAAGATGATATAACCTGTCATTGTCTTTGTCATGACAACTTGACATTACCCAAGGCAAAATAACCCGTCAATGTCTGTCATGACCACGTGACATTAAGCAAAGTTTTGACTTTTCATTAAGGAGTCATTACATTGTATTACACTGTCAAATGTATTTCTAACAGTGTCATGACTATTTTACTTGAACTCAACTACAGTGGTAACTTTTTCGCTTGTCATAAATACGTTATAAAGCTTATTACAATGGTTACAATTAGTTATTTTGCCTTGGTTAATGTCAAGTTGTCATGACAAAGACATTGACAGGTTATGTTATGTTGTTAAAAAAAAAAAGGTTATATAAAAATTGGACTTGTCTACCGGTAAACAAATGACGTGCCATGTTAAATGCCAAAGTTAATACTCAAACAATGAATGTAATGCGATTTAATGTCACCTGTGCATTCCAGGGGCTTGGATTTCGATGGCTAATGTCGGCTGATGGTTGTTAAACCGTGGCAAGTCTCCGCCTCCAGGCCTCTCTCATATTAATGGGATTAACAGTGCTGTGGATGAGAAGGGGGCCAGCATTGTAAGCAGAGGAGCCCATGCCATTAGAAACAAAAACCCCTGTTTCTAATATCTAACAAGGATGCTATAGTTTGTCTTTTCAATAAGGAAGCAGGGAAGGCTTCCCCTCTTTGCAGGGCCTCACCATCTCATTGCCCTGTTCACTGGCATGGATGGACCATAGCTTCTTTCTGATAAGGTTATGACACAAGTTGGCTAGTTCAGGCCACTGCCTTTATGTGTAAAAGAAGAAGGCTCTGTGTGTTCTCTGTTCTCACTAGTCCCAATAAAGGCCGCTATTTATCCCCAAATACATTGTGTTAGCCTCTTGTGTATGGCCCAAGAAGCAAGACCTCTGTGTTCTGTGTTTGAAAAGGGAGAAGAAAAAACAAATGTGGCAGCTTTGCCGACCGACCTGTCTCAACCAATCAGGTCATCTAATTCTACACAAGCTTATGTGCCCAGGATAGCATTCTGAAGTGAGGGGACAGAAGTAAGGAATCCACTGGGCCAAGGGTTGTGCATTGTGTTGTGTGAATAAACCAGTTGGACCTCAGGAGATTCGTGGATGGATTCGTATAACATGGTTGTAAAGATAACATGACATTCATTTGAGACATTATCTTACTGACACGTATGCCACCAACTAAAACATGGTGCCAAATACAAATCTTCTATTTTATTGACTTTATCACTCTGGTTTAGTCTTTTTCTGAGATAATCATCACACCATGTCTTCCTAATAATAATAATAACATTTTCACCTTAGTAAAAAGCCTCTTTGTGAGACAGACATACTAAAACCATTTCTCCAGAAGTACAGTTGATTTGATTCTGTGTTATTATTCTGGTTGAGTTGTTTTCAATGTGAATGGCTATATGCTTTTGTATATGAAGTGAGTCATATTTAGTACAGGAGAGCATGTGGTCTGGTCGATTTGGCTACTGCAGGAAACTTGGTTCCCCACTCCCGCTGTGAACACAAGGACTTGACTGATGATCTGACCCTCGTGGCCATTCTCTTGATAGAGTTGGAATGGATGCTATCTGCAGTATAAGCTTTACTGAGATTTAGGAATAGGGAAGGAACTGGCAAGGGACATTGTAATGCAGACATTTATTGTGGAGTCCATGGTACAGTGAATAATCTTGGTTTCCCACCTCCTTTGGGTGTTGATATGTTTTCAAAATAAAGGTTGTGAGATCTATATAAAATATTTACAACATTTTGTTTAGGGGAACATCATATTTTCAAGGTTTACTACAATAGTACAAACATACATTATGACATTCGCTTGGAGTGAGACATTCCTAGTTATTTTCAGAAGGCTGGTTGTTGTCCATGCCATGCCTACAGTATTGTAGTTTAAATAAAAAAAACAATAAAAAAAATCATGCACACCCTCATTTAAGTGACCCTAAATACACCATCATTGAGAGATGGTGCTGTAATCTAAAACCTTGGGGGCTCTTCAGTGGACTGCTGTGGGTGCTGGCTTTGTGCTACTGTTTCTCCCAGCATCACTTTGTAACAGGCAGCTAGCTCAACTAGCCGCTCAGGCATCAATCTGTATAGCTATAGTTTTAGTCCCGTCTACCTGGGGATGTGAATGCACATTAGCGTGGTGCTAAATTCAATTAAACGTGGTGTGAAGTGACTGCTTCTAATTCTGCTTGTCATGGGCTTGGTGAGGCAGACGTTTCTGACATTTCTACATATGGAGAACAGCTTCGCTAGTATTGCATTTCACAGATACAGCCAACTCTCTATATCTTTGTGTCTTTCTTTACCCTCCTCCACCCCTCTCTCTGTAATATGCATTCTCTCTCTCTCTCTCTCTCTCTCTCTCTCTCTCTCTCTCTTTCTATTTCTCTCTCTATTTCCATTCTTGCCATAAGTATGCTGCGCCGGTGAGGGATTGATGGAATTGCGGGTTTGATTTCAGTAGTTTATTTTGGCTGAGCACTGACCCCTGCTATCTATCACTGTGGTTTCTTTCCCCAATCTCTGACCTTCGCATGTATAAGTCTTGCCAAGTCCGTCCTTCCTCTCTGGCAGCACAGGGATACGCACACGGCGGGATGAGGTTTATTTTTGGTTGGACAAGGAAGTTTGCTTTGTGAGAAAGTGTGTGTGTGCAACTGTTTTTTTTATCCGAGCCCCTGAGGTTTAAAGAGCCGGACAGGACTGCTGTCAGCTGTTCTGATAGAGCAAATAGACATCTTAAACAGACTCTCCAGATAAATATGTAGATGTTTTTCTGCATGCAGCAATGCACCAATAGATCGGAAGTAGGGCTGAAAGATTTTGGAAAAATATCAAACTGCGATATTTCTGACATATATTGCGATTGCGATTTGATTTGCGATTTTTTTAAAGTCAAGATTTAAGTTCAATATATATGTACTATATATGTATTTACAACATGTTATGGAGCATTACCACATGAGATCAAAATATGAACTGCTCTATATTTATCTATCTATATATATCTATATATTGCACATTGGCAATTTTAGAATTTTTTTTGGATGATATTTATGATTATTATTTTCTGTATAAACACTATGGAGGACCAGGACTGCCATAATAAAAAATAAATAAATAAATATATAAAAGTATAAATAAATAAATAAATAAAAGTATAAATAATTAAATAAATATAAAAATAATTG
>JAODTR010007613.1:0-10185 GCA_025399935.1 Amblyopsis rosae | reverse complement strand
CATACACACACACACACACACACACACACACACACACACACACACACACACACACACACACACACACACACACATACAGCCATTCTTTGACTCTTGGCCATCCTTTCACTAGAAATTCAATTTAGAATTGAAGGTCACACAAATGACCTTAAATTGTTTATGAAGTGTCACTTCTAAAGTCCACAAGAAAGTGATGCTTGGTGATAAATCATCTATAGTAACACCCCCCCCCCACACACACACACACACACACACACACGCACACACACACACACCATCAGTATCTCTCCATCGTTGACAGCTACAAAATACAGACACGCTGTCCGTCGAGAGTCTGCAACCCTCAACATCCTTCCTTTCAAACTCCCCTCCATCTCTCAGTGCTTCAAAACACACACGCACTGAAAAACAAACGCTAAGGCACGCACACACACACGCACACGCACAGTCACACACACATTCCTCGACTCTTACTCACACGCTCACAAATAGTACCATTGTCAAGAAAACAGACAGATGTATGTGTCCTCCCTCCGTACTGTCACAGGCTGTCATGGCCAGAGGAATGGACAGCACAATGAGGGACAAGAGAGAGATGGACAGAGAGGGAGGGAGAGAGAGAGGGAGATGGAGACACAGGGCACAGTCCTCAGTAGTGATGTCGGAGTCACAAACCTGAGAGAGAGAGAGAGAGAGAGAGAGAGAGAGAGAGAGAGAGAGAGAGAGAGAGAGAGTTTATTCAATAAGATAGAACTTCTTCAGATGCATCATCTTGTTTTCAAGGGAGATGTGTGTGTGTGTGTGTGTGTGTATGTGTGGGGGGTGGAAGATGATTAACATTAGGTAAACCCTCCAAGGCTTCAACACACCTTTGACTGTCACAATTTCCACTGGTGACCTCACACCTGAGATATGCACACACACACACACACACACACTACAAGCACGCACAGACTCACACTAACCAATGCTTAACTCTCTTGTAATAGGTATTTGTATTGTGTGTACACATAATCCTGTAGACTGACAGGTTTCTGAGCATGTCACAACTCTGTAACTGTAACTGTAAGAAGAGATAATTGACAGCTGTAGAGAGAGAGGGGGGGGGTTGTGACAGACTGAGAAAGTTTTATAAAGGCATATGAACGATTGCAGAGGAACAGGTATACTGTACAAAGAGTACCTGAGAGAGAGGGATTGTGGGAAATGTGTAGGAAGAGTGAAGAAATGGTATATGCACCCTCATTTCACAGTGTAATGTTTTCACTTCATTTTATTCCCTTTCATCATTATGACTGTATTCAATTTATTTTCATCATACCTTTGCTGTTGTCACCATAGCCTTACAAACAGAAAAAACTAATTCGATTGTCAATTTAAACAACTTCAGACTCAATTATGTTCCAACTACTCAAACAAATCCATATGCTGTAGCCTTGTTCAGCATAATTCATCATTATGATTGATGAGTATATAGTATACAGTAAGTCAAAATGATTCCCTTTGTCCCACTGGTTGTAATGGTAAGTGTTGTCAGATAAAATTGTCATTCTCTAAACATTTTGAGTGAAATCCCTAAATCAGCAACCCAAGCTTAATACTACTGTCATCATAACTCTGAGGTTATGATAGTGCAGTCAGTAAACCGGTTCAAGGTTCGAGGTTTGTGCAACACAACAGGACGCATCAAGGAGAGTATTTTACCACAGGAATTACCACTGGCACCAGCACCGCACCACCGCACCGCCGCACCACCGTCACCCCGGAAACCAGAGATGCATGCAGTTCCTGCTGGAATGAGTTGTTCCTCTTTTCATGTTCCTCTCCCAGCATGCCATCATGACACCAATGTGATAAAGGACCGCACGAAATGTGGGAGGATCCATCCTAGATGGATAGAAGCACTTCTCAAACAACAGAATAGGAGGAGGAAATGGAGGATGTGAACTTCTTCTTTCATTTCTTTAAAACAATCTGATGCATATTTAAAGGAACTGAAAGCCCCTCTCAAATACATTATTACTCTTGCAGAATTTCTAAGCTTGGACTTGGCAGAGAGTATTTCACATTGCTTATGCCTGTATTCAAGGAACAGATGCATCTGCCGTTCCAAAACGCCCTTGAAACTGAATTCCTTTTAGAGATGTGTTCCAAAGTTCCCATTCTGATTTCCTTCTAAAGGGCATGATATGAAATGAATATGAAAGTCACCTGATAGAAGACCTTGACACTGTCCGTATATTATATCTTCATGTAGCTAAGAAAAGTATTGATGACCTATGCATTTTAACTAGGGTTGTCATGGCGATGTATGGTGTTATTCTTATTTTATAGGAAAAAGCAACACACATTTCGAGAAAAAAAACATGCACATACAAAAGAGGAAAAGTACGAATGACTGACCACGTCTAATTTTCCGTTTCACAGTTTTGTGTTTTTTGCAAGTTTATACATATTTATCCATATTTACACATGCTAAACCAACCGAAGATCACCAGACACTACCAAAACCTTTCCTTTTTGCATTAAATGGCGCATTTACGCTATCGTCAACATAAAACATGATACGAGACAAGGGAGACAAATCAAATTTAGTCCAATATACGCAATGTCCCGTACGGCACAGTTTGCAACCCTAATTTTAACATACTTCCACCGTCACATAATTCATATTCCTATCCATTTGTGTACATACGGTAGACACTACTTCATATCTAGATGAAATATGACTGTAAACTAAATATGAGGTAAAATAACTGTTATGACCTGTCACTCTGTGAAATGTGGGGAGTATTGGCTGTGTGTGTGTGTGTGTGTGTGTGTGTGTGTTCATTCTGGCAGTGGTTCAACATTAGCATGTTATCAATATTATTTGTGCGTGTGTGTGTGTGCATTCGTGCAGAATGCCAATGGAGGCAGTGTGCGGTACAGACACGTAGGGTAGCACGAGGACCACAATCAGGGAGACAATACAGAGACAGGGAGGCAAAAGGAGTCACAACACCCCGTCAGCAAACAACCAAAATACCAACCTACCCCATCCAAACACAGTCACTGGACGAATTACAACACTATTGTGGCAAAGGGCGACTCCCTCAGTGCTTTGTACGTGTGTGTGTGTGTGTGTGTGTGTGTGTGTGATGTCATACGGGCGGGGAATTCATTTGTGTTTCAAACAAAGAATGAAACACAAATGTGAAAGGGACATTTGCTTCCTCCTTGCAGATGGATTATATTGGCTGTCTGTGACAATGAGACAGACACACATTTGGACACCGGGTGATGATAAAACAAAGCAGAGAAACATGTCCAGCGTTATTTGACATGAAGTGGGGGGATGCCTTTGATGTATTTGAGTTCATCACTGGGTCGTCGCACACACACACACACACACACACACAACCTACCTGGGACATGTTTGGATGTGGGAGGAAACTGGCAAAGAGAAAGAGGATATGCAAACTGCACAGAGACAGAAGTCTAGTAAGGCGTCAAGCGCTGGACTGTGAAGCTGTGTGGTAACTTCTAGCATCCATTAATGTGGAGCTGAACTTTTGCTCAACTCTCGACTCTGTAGCCTCCTTGCCACAAAGGTATAGGTTGGCGCCCACCATGTCGCAGCTGTATTCCTCCACCATGTACCTGCATTGCTCCTCGAAGACACACTTCTACTGTGACTATCGAACTGATCCCCGTCTCTATTGAAAGCATGTATTGTAACATAACGCCCGTTTGAAAGATGTACAGTTTACAGTAATTCAAGGTGTGCGCGTGGGTGTGTGTGCGTGTGTGTGTGTTAGGGCTTTACCGTGAGTCTTCTCTCAAGTCTGAAATTAGCAAAGGGGGCCTTTGCTATATATACTGTAATTTGGAAGGAGATTGAAAGAGACATATAAGTCAAGACATGTTTATATATTATAATTTACTTTTTCAGTTTTATGTTACTGTAAAAAATAACCTTCATTGCAGTAACAGTGAACAACCAGTAATTATAATCAAAGCAATATTAGCAACAATAATTACACTTAGAGGACACGTCCTCCATTTGATTAAGTTAAGAAATAAATATTGTTATCCCCAGAAAGAGCACACACACACACACACACACACACACACACACACACACACACACCTGATATGTGTGTGAGTGCATGTACATATAATATGTGTTCTATTTATCCTATGCATTAACAACCTAGCTAGTGTGTTTAGTGGCCTGGCTTTACCGCCATGACCTTCCCTTGTGTGCCCTGCCAGGTGCGTGTCAAATGTGGGCGGACCGACCGCCCTGTTGACGAGTGGCGTTAAGGCGAGAACTGGGGGGCTGGCGACGATTCTTATTGGCTGCCAGAAAGCAGCTCATTAAGCCGCTAGCACGCAGCTGCTGCGCCAAAAGACGCGCTCTCCGTTTGTTTTGCACACACATGCATACGCGCTCTCACACACTCGCACGGCTGTGTTAAGGTGACACCGCAGGCGTGGCTGGCGTCCACATACGCATGTGCACCCACTCGCACTAACACACACACACACACACACACACACACAAGTTGTGAGCGTCCTCACACTGCAATGCACTCATTACACGCCCTGACAGCGTCTTGCGTGGAGAATGTGTGTACACACAGATAGACACATTGTACTGTACACACACACACACACACAAGTTCAATCTCAGAGCAAGGGGAGAGGCAAGACTGTTAGGCCTCAGGATAAAATTGAACTTTGGCTAACCCTCATTGGTGCATTTCACCAACCAGACTCACACCTGGATGCTGATTGGCAGGAAACACAAACTCCCAGTCCATTCTTACAGTACAATCAATAGAGAGGAGAGGAGAGGAGAGGAGAGGAGAGGAGAGGAGAGGAGAAAGAAGGGAGTTAGGACAAAGGCGATAAGGAGAGAGATGTTATGAGAAGAGATGAGAGGGTCAGAGGCAGTGAAGAGATAACAGAGGAATAGAGAAAAAGTAATGAAGGAAACAATTGAAGTATTAAAATTATCTTCACACCAGATCTGTTCTTTAATTCATATACTTTTCAAATGCGTGTGTGTGCGTGTGTGTGTGCGTGTGTGTGTGTGAGGGAGAGAGAGCAAGTCTGTGCCTCAGGTTCTGCTATACAAGCTGAGTCATCATTCTAAAAGAAGGGCCTTTGCTGACCCATGTAACCTTGCAGGGGAAACCCCATTACAGAGCTGAACGTCATCACAGTCCCTCCCTCCCCTTCTCTTCCTGCTTGTAATTACGCTGCACTCACAAATAAAGTCAAATACATACATTTCACCCCCCACTCCTGTATCAATGTGTTGTGGTTTAACTATACAGCCCCCCCCCCCTTCCCTTCCCAGAAAACCACAAGTAGGCCTCCAACATGATCTTATTTTCTCATGGCCTCTCTCTCTCTCTCCCCCTCTCTCTCTCTCTCGTTCCTTGTCGTTCATCTTCTGACCAACACTCCCCATCTATGTTACACCATCTGATACTTCTCTGTTGACATGCCACAGCCCCAGGTTGCCACGGTGACCAGACATGCCTCAGTACTGTGTGGCCCTGTTGCCGGCCCACAGTTGCAAGTGCTCTTGCAAAGTTTAAAGCAATAGCGCTGTGCACACACACACACACATATATATATATATATATATATATATATATACTGTAATTTGGAAAGAGATTGAAAGAGACATATACGTCAAGACATGTTAATATATTATGTTTACTTTTTCAGTTTTATATTAAAAAATAACATTCATTACAATAACAGTGAACGACCAGTAATTATAATCAAAACAATATTGGCAACAATAATTACACTTAGAGGACATGCCCTCCATTTAAATAAGTTAAGAAATAAAGATTTTTATCCCCAGAAACGATTTTCTAAAAGCATGTAAATGCAGTTTTGGCTATAGCTTTATCAGAAGCCATGTTATGGGGATTTGGTCTGTGTCAATATTCACGGCATGATATCTTTGCAGGCTGTTATATTGTTAATTCTGGCAGTAGTACAAAATTAGCATGTTATATATTTCCTGTTACATTAGGCTACAGTACGTGCAAAGTACTCTAAATGAACACAGTGTATTCTACTCCAGTATTAAGTGAACTTTAGACATTGAAGTTATTAGTAATGTTTGGATTGAGGCCTGAGCTGTATTATCCTTGACTTTCCAGTTATTGTCCCAGTGTAAAAATCCCAGTACAACCGTTAATTACCTTTTTGAATGTCTCATTTGGCTTTCATAATATGGCCAGGAAAGTTCTTTGTTCTGAGAAAGGCATCAGGTTCAACGTCCAATTCTCAAATCAATCAGTACAGCTGTCATAAAAAGTCAAGTTCAGTCATGTGAGACTGCCATTCAGTGGCTGTCTTCTGACACATAGCATCCATTAAGCTTCCAGTGATCAAAGGGGGCATGACAGAGCATGCATCAGGGCATTGGCTGATGGGATTTGTAGTTCATATGAAGACAATCCAGTGTTTATTTATTATAAATATCCTCCAATCAATGGAGTCTATGCATTGCACAGTAATTACATTGCATTTCCAGTAAAATGGCGATGTGCCATCATTGTCAGTGGAGCACAAATGGTCACATTCGCTTAGGCTTTCCTCTCCAGACTGTGGGGTCTGTGTCCCATCTATTCCCATTATCGTCCGGTGTTTCTGAATCCCAACATTCCAGTTCTTGGGGTTTCCTTGGAGCCACATTTGACCAATAAATTATGTTTCCAGTTCCTGGAAAAGAAAGAAGAAAGACAAGTGAGTGTTATTGACACATCCAGTTAACCTTCTCCCCCCCCCACCAATGTAAGATAAACCCCTCTTATATCCAAAGCTTATCTTGTTATTCCTCTTTACTTCATTTCAACCCTTTCCACCCACCCACATGCACACCCCTCCTCCACCACACCTCCTCTCTCCTTCCTAGTCCTTCTCAGGTGCTCCTCTCACCTGTGGTCTACATGATCCTAGCCCTCATGGTGGCTTTGCTGATGCGGTTGCGGTGTTTCCTCCTGCGCCGAAGCAATGCCGAGCGGAGCGGGGTCCGGGAAGTCGAAGACGTGCCGGGTGTTACTGTGGATACCACTGGCAGAGATAGAGAGGAAACGAGATAGGGTAAGGGCAGGCTGTAGACTGTTGACATAGAAACAGGAACGATTGTCCTTGAAAGATTGTGTGACAGCGAAGACAAATATGTTGACCTAATGTGAGAGTAAAAAGAGAGTTGGATAAAGAGAGGCAAGAAGAGAACGAAACGTGGACTAGGCTGTGTTTAAATTAGACTGAGTACTGAACTACTGAGATGGTAGTAATTATTCTGTCTGGTGTTAGGATAGTCTAGTGGTCTGGGTGTTGAACCCCCAGTCCAAAGGTCATAGGTTTGAGCACTGGAGTTGACCCGTCTGTCAACATACTTCAAGTTCATTATCCCACTAGGGGAACATTGATTGCAGTCAGGTAATCTTTATATTCAATCCATCATAGAAATCAACCTTAATCAATATTTCTCAACAATATCAATGTCAAGTAACACTTATCAGATCCTTATATACAGTACTAAGCATATGCTAAATGACCTATTGCAATGAAATTACCTGTAACAGGGTAGTACTCAGGTTTTACATCAATCAATAGTGCTGAGGACCACCCCCTTTGCCCCCAGTGGCAAAGGGGCTAAGAATAGCAGGACACACATGGCTACAGTGTTAAATCCTACGTGTACAGCCAACAGTGGATACGAGCTATCAAACATGTACAACCAACAGTGGACACGAGCTATCAAACATGTGCAGCTAACAGTGGACACGAGCTATCAAACATGTGCAGCTAACAGTGGACACGAGCTATCAAACATGTACAGCTAACAGTGGACACGAGCTATCAAACATGTGCAGCTAACAGTGGACACGAGCTATCAAACATGTGCAGCTAACAGTGGACACAAGCTATCAAACATGTGCAGCCAACAGTGGACACAAGCTATCAAACATGTACAGCCAACAGTGGACACAAGCTATCAAACATGTACAGCCAACAGTGGACACGAGCTATCAAACATGTGCAGCTAACAGTGGTCAATACTACTGACTGGAGAATGAACCTAAAGTAAATTTTTTATAGTGTGGCAAACCAGAGGACACCCACGCAGACAGAACATGCAACTTCACAGAAAGGCCGGGACGACAAGTGTTCAAACCCGGGACCTTCTTGTTATGAGGCCACAGTGCTATCCACTGGGCCATCGTGCTGCCTTAAATAGTCATTGTACAGTACTGTAGGTCTCTGCAACTTGCGTCTGTCCTGCAGTCAATGTTTCTACAGAATTATTGCACAAAGAATGATTTGGAAAACGGCAACAAAACGTTTTTTTCCAATATAAGGGGCTTTTGCAGTGTGATTACATCTGTGAGAAAACAAATGCACACACACACACAGACTTTAAACTTACCGGTTTCAAATGTGGTGGGTTTTGGCCTGTGCTGAGGATGATGATGGTCAGAAGAATGAGGATGAGGATGCTGTGGATGAGTTGGTTGATAAGGTTCACTTCTGACAATATCTAGAAGTTTCTCATTCCTCTCTTCTGTTAAAGAAAGCTGACTAGTGCCGGTCAGTTTAGAGTCTTTATCCGGCTTCTGATTAACCTGCTCTGTTGAGGCCTCTCCGCTATTGGCCGGCCCAGATTCCTCCGGAACGTTCCCTTTTTTATGACCGGCCACTTCAGTCTCTGTCTGCTCCCTGCCTGTGACCTCACCCTCCGTTTTAGCGCCATCTTTGGTCACTCTCATAGCGGAGTCTTTGGTTGGCGCAGCAGGAGAAGTGTGGCTCTCCTCTGCCGCGCGATTGGTCGGTTGCGTCGTTGAGTTGCCGGGCGGGGAGGCAGAATCCGACTGTGGTGCGTGGAGTCTGTACTGCGACCTCATGTCCTGTCTGTGGGCAGGCGGTGGGTACTGCTGCCTCTGGTGGTGCGGTTGCTGGTGAGGCTCCTCCCTGCCCCGCTCAGACCCGCTGCCACGCCCACCCTGCTCCGCCCTGGTGTCCGCCGGCCAGCCGCCCAGGGCCGTGTGCACGGGCAGCTGGTTCGTCCTGGGCTGGTGGCTCCAGTGAGCCAGCTGGGTGTACCGGCCCTGCTGCCAATGCCTCGTCACGGGCTCCCGCTCCTGGTTGCGCTTGAGCTCGTCGTGCCGGTGGAGCTCAGCCTTGGACGCCGGGGGCTTCTGGGGCGCGGCCCCGGGGAGGGGCAGAGGGCGGGAGGGGGGCGGTTGCTGCTGCTGCTGCTGCTGCTGCTGTTGCGGGGGAGGAGGAGGAGGAGGCAGAGGGCTGGCGTGGGCAGACGACCGAGGCAGCGGGACCGAGGAGGAGGAGGAAGGGGCTTGGCACCTGCAGCTAACATGGTCCTCCACGGAGATGATGGCGTTTTCTTGGAAGACCTTTCTGTTCACGAACAGGATCTTGGACACCTAGTGGAGACCCAGAGAGAGACAGAGCTGCTGTTTCAGCCTGACATATCACACAGCAGGCGAACAATGGGACATGTGGCAAACACAATAAATAATGCGTGCGTTTTGACTAGCAAGCATTGGTAACGATGAATAGTTAGTACCATTAATAGCAATTCTACAAATGGTTCAGTTTCCGAAGCTACTGGTGAACTGTTTACACCTTACGAGAGCTGTATGGACGAGGAGTAGAGGGGGACGTGCTGTCAGAGTTTCCCACCATAACATAAAGTGTTCACCTTTAACAAAGGCTTGCGTACCTGCAGGTATCGGGTGCTGGTTACCGTGGGAACACACTGCAGCATGCCCGTGTTGCAACAGCCGGAGCAGCGCTGCACCTCCACGCACGGCGGCCACACCAGGAAGTTGGTGCTGCGCCTGTCCACCATGGCCCGCGTCACCTCCATCACCTCCGTGCGCACCTTGCACACCGCCTGCTGAGCCGGCTGGGCCTCCACTGAATTTGTGAAATTTGGGCTTGTCAAGGGTCCGTGTAACGCTTAGCAGTTACATGTTCTAACCACAACAAACATTTGAAAAACCAGAACATTTTGTTAAAATATCCATTTTCGTTTTTGCCAGCCTTGAACTGTTAAGGTGAGCAGGAGAGAGAGAGAGAGAGAGAGAGAGAGAGAGAGAGAGAGAGAGAGAGAGAGAGAGATAGAGAGAGAGAGAGAGAGAG
>JAODTR010007611.1:0-10186 GCA_025399935.1 Amblyopsis rosae | reverse complement strand
CTCCCTCTCTCTCCCTCCCTCTCTCTCTCTCTCTCTCTCTCTCTCTCTCTCTCTCTCTCTCTCTCCCTCCCTCACTCTCTCTCTCTCTCTCCCTCCCTCCCTCTCTCTCTCTCTCTCTCTCCCAGGAGCGATGCTACACAGAGCGTCTCCCGACAAGCTAAAACTGTTCTGCTGTCAGATTGTCATTTCCATGATTATTATTCCGCTTCACCCCAGCTCATTATGCGGAGAGGTGTTCCACATATCTGGCTCTTGGCTGATCACGGGCGTCGGCACCTCGCACGCCCCGAGCCCGCTTGGTAATTAGGCGGAACATCTGGTGAGCGAGGAGACATATTGTCTCGCTGGGAAGGAAGACGTTTGGAGAGCAGGCCGGGGTCAAGGTCGACGCATCATTGCTCTGTTTGACAGGAAATGGAAATGGCGGCCTGATCCTGGCATCTGCTACAGCTACTGCTAAGTGCCTGCCTGGACACTGTGGGGGGGGGGGGCTGGTTTTGCATGTGGGGAGATTCCAAGCCAGCGCTCAGCAGGGGAGTGTGCTGGGGTGGCACAGAGATGTGTGGTGGGGGTGGAGGCCACAGATGAACATATAGGTATACAATGCGGGCATAGCATGCCAAAAATATTTGGTTGGTTATGGACAATATAGGTACTTAAAATAGGCTAAAGTATAAATGTTACATGCTTGCATACACATAAGTTGTGATGGTCAGTCTCTTATTTTGCATAACCTTTATAGACTAGTCAAGGCTAACAATAACAATGAGTTATTAAGTTATTAAGTATCCAAATAGCTACACACCAACAAAAAATTATCGAGGTTCAGTTCATATATCGCAAGATAAGTCGATATAGTAAGTTTCATGGCAGGCACCTGGGGTGGCCAATCACATTTCAGTGGTGGCCAGTGCCACCCCTGGCCACGCCCCTGGCGCAGAGTCTTTTAATCTCAAAGCTTCGCTGTGGTGATAATTTGATGTGTTATTTTAGGCAGATCCTCTTGTGTCACTCTCTGCTGTGAGAACGCTGCTCATTGAGGGCTGATGTCTTTACTGCATTCACAACCCTTCACTCAGAACTAATATCACTTATTAGGACAGACTCAGAATCTGGAGGATTACTGCCCCCTGCTGCCACAACAATACATACTTTCTTATTTGCCTTTAAAAAGCGATTGAGAAAAACAGTAAATAAACTGTATACTTTTTCATTCACACACCAGGAATGCAATGTGATTTTGCTAGATACTTTAACCCAATAAATACGTATTAACAGCACGTTCCACCTGCTGTAAAAAAGGATATGGTTGCTTTTGATAAAAGTGACTTCTGTCTGAATAAAATGTTAATTGTACATGTGACATATTGAGGAGGCTAATTTATGAATATATATAATATATATATATATATATATATTATATATATTATAAATATATATATAATGAAGTGCATAGCTGGAATGCAATGGAAATAGAAAATGCTCTACAGGACATAGATTAGCTATATATATAATGCATTTACTGTATATACTGTATACGCATTATATATGCACATAAATATGGCTGATATCAACACTGACAAAACATATTGTGTTGTCAGTGTTGATGTGTGTGATAGAAATAGAAAAAAAAGAGAGGGAGAGAGAGAGGGAGAGAGACAGAGGGAGAAGGAAACATAGAGAGATACAGAGAGAGAGAGAGAGAGAGAGAGATACAGAGAAAGAGGGAGAGAGACAGAGAGAGAGAGAGAGAGAGAGAGAGAGAGAGAGAGAGAGACAGAGAGAGTTAGTCTCTCGCTCTCAGACAGTTACTTTCCCTCAGGCCCTGAGGGGGCAGTGCTGCATGTCCCAACAGGAAAGAAACACAAACACACACACACACACACACACCACATGTTGTATAAAGACAGAAACCACACACCACACACACATATTCAAATAAAAGTGCATACAGTACATACACACACACACACACACGCACACTCACACACTTTACAGAGACACTGACTAAACCCACCAGCCACTGTAGTTTTATTGGTGGACCTATGCTGGCTATCCCACAAGGCAACAGGGTGGCAGGTTGGCCTTTGTGGAGTCCGAAGTAAGGTAAGGTCATCCCCTGCCTCCAAAAAAGACGTCTTGGGTTCGAATCCCTGCCAGGCGTACGGCAGCGTACTTTTTATTATAAAAAGTTTTACTTTTAAGTTATAACTCACATGCGGTCTAAATGCAGAATTATTACTGTAAGGGTTCAAAATGTGCCTTAGAGGCAGGGTCAGTCATTATAGAGAACGCTTGCTAGTTTTGAGCTAAAACCATAACAATATCCCTCCGCTACGCGTTGTGAAGCAAAGCGTAGTACTATGGCTTTATTGCTCCTATTTACGGAGCCAGGGCTGTGTAGAAGTACCAGATTATTTTTTCTACATGCACAGAGTACATGCACAGCAAACTAGCGAAATGCAAGGAGTGTATTATCTTACAATTAACTTGCAATAGCTGACTACATCTGTCATATCTGTATTAGAGGGGTGCAATGTATCGACTTAGTGTCATTATCGCAATTTCACGTTGTGCAATATCATATCGAAATGTTGCAGGAAGTGCAATAGTGAGTTTATTATGTAGAGAGATGCGTCCATTGGCTGTCTGTCTTACTTGTGTTTGGTGTAGACAGAACAGTAAGATGTGTGGCTGAGGAAGCTCATGACACACAGAGGAAACATTAGTGGCCAAAAAGAATGTCTCCTCTGTATCTTGGAATTACCGTTGTTGTACGAGTCCAACATGACTTGATATGTTATGAATGTATTTTAATGCACTTTCCCATCCCCTTTGTGTTTTTACTTATGTTTAAAATTATCTAAATAAATATTGATATTGCAATTCTCATCATCAATATCGCACAATCAAATATAAGAAATATTGTGCAACCCTAATCTATATACTATTCACACTGACACTCTCATTACATGATAATTAAAAACACAGACTATACCTAAAAATTATCTTCTCTACTGGCTCTGGAGGAACATTTTAAACAGAAAAATCACAGGCTCAGAACCGGAAACCCCATCATGTAAACTAAAGGTCATGGGTTTGATTCCCGCACCAGGTCTTTATCATGTCCAAGTGCCCTTTAGCAAGGCATTCTGTACACCTGCTTCCTGGCCGGTATGCTGCCAGATACATAATGGCTTTTAGACACTCATCCCAGACTGTGTGTGTGTGTGTGTGTGTGTGTGTGTGTGTGTGTGTGCGTGCGTGCGTGCGTATGTGTGTGTGTGTGCGTGCGTGCGTGCGTGTGTGTGTGTGTCTGTGAGTTCTGCCTGTGCAAACTGATTTTATTAGTTTCCCTGCAGCTTCACATTAAAAATGTAAAATGTAAAATACAGAACAGTCTTCTATCAGCTAAACTGGGAGATTCCCAGTACACACAGTCTTTTACCAGCTAAACTTGGAGATTCCCAGTACAGTCTTTTAACGGCTAAACTGGGCGATTCCCAGTACAAACAGTCTTTTACCAGCTAAACTGGGAGATTCCCAGTACAAACAGTCTTTTACCAGCTATACTTGGAGATTCCCAGTACAAACAGTCTTTTACCAGCTAAACTGGGAGATTCCCATTACAACAGTCTTCTACCAGCTAAACTGGGAGATTCCCAGTACAAAAAGTATTTTACCAGCTAAACTGGGAGATTCCCAGTTCAAACAGTCCTCTACCAGCTAAACTGGGAGATTCCCAGTACAGTCTTCAGTTTGTGTGCATGTTTTGTGTGCATGTGTGTGTGTGTGTGTGTGTGTGTGTGTGTGTGTGTGTGTGTGTACGTGCATGTGTGTGGGTGTGCATGCGTGTGTGTGACATCATCCAAGATGGGGAAAGGGAAGGCTACTCTTCCCTCATGCCCATCAACACACACTCATTCTCCCTCTAGACAATCGTGTTGCTTGCTGGGTGGAAGCGGATCGTTTCAGCGGATCTAAAACCATCCCTTTCCGGGCCAGCAGTGTGTCTCTTCTAAAGCAGGACACGCCTTGACCCAACGCAAGCACACACTGACTGACCTCTGACCTGCAGAGCTGTCACACACACAAACACACACACACACACACGCACTCACACACAAACGCACAAGCAGATATGCAAGCACACACACACAAGCACATGATCACACAACACACCACAAGAATACATTGTAACAAACTCCCAAAAGCTTTTAAGCCTCTGTTGTCTGGTAGGTATTTTTTCCAAAATATGTTACTCTACTAGAATCTAGTCTCAAAAATATTACAAATCACTACATAAAATAATATTTAATCCACGCCCCACATTACTTTATCCTGCATACTTTATGACAGGGCCTAGTCTTGTATTGCTGTTTATCGAGTTCTTTCTACTTGTTATTAAAAGTTAATTCTTAATTGTTATCCTGTTTAAATTGTTCCATTGCGTTTAATTAATCATTGTGCGCATTCTTGGTCTATTCTGAACGTCAAATGCACTTTAGTGCGCTGTTTTCAGAGGTGTTCTCTGGGACTATTAGAGAGCTGTAGAGCTGTGGGGCTGAGGTTCAAGTAAAGCCTTTTGGTCGGTCTCTATTGTTGTCTCCGGCGTGCCATGCGCTGCGTCTCCGCACAATCGTCATGACAACAGTGTGTACGCGCACAGCCTGCCCTTTGAAAACAATGCAGCCCCAGAATTAACACAGCTTTACAACTTCCCTAAATCTGCCAAACGTCCACTTTTCAATAACCTTTTTGTTTTGGGTATATATTAAGTATAGTTTGTTCATACAGATGTACAAAGTTTCAATGTTGTCTATGATACGACTGAAGAGCATTTGGAGCAGTGATGCGTTCATCCACATATCCTACCTCCGTGACAAAGAGTTCCACTGATTTTTCCAGTTTAGATTTCGGGAAAGTTTCTTCTTACTCCGCAACAAAAGCGGATGTCTATAGGCTAAACATTTCTACTGTTTTCTTGTCGTGTAGCCGGTATTATATCCCTCACGTAGGCGAATGAGTTAGTCCCCGTGGTCTCTGAAAGCGACGTGTTTTAACGGGGCCCATTCCAAACTCTCCGCCCAGAGACTCCCATTCATCACCCTGCCCGCTTCACCGGCACACTGACGTGTGGTGCCGCATTTGTTACCCCTGCCATGTTTGTCCCTTTGCCAACGGCGGGGTTTGTGCTTCATTTTCTATTAGGCATACTAGGTCAAATTGAAAGAAAATACCAAAGAACGATACTGGTGCTGTAGTGCGAATGAATAGGCCTACTATATTATTGTTAAATGTCGAATGTAAAAGAATAGCACGTTGATATAGGTTATACACATTTTAAAAACAAACCCTCAAGTTTTTTGCTCATGCATGCGATTGTCGATTACATTAGGTTCCTATTATTTCATGGGGAGTTAATATATTTACTATTAATTAGCCCAACTATTGTTGCAATAGTTGTAGGCTAATAGCGTACATATTACGGTCAAATTAACAATTTCGGCGGGGAGAATAACATCGGCACGACACCTAGACTGCTCGCTCCGCCTCGTAGCCACCGAACCGAACCCTCCGCCTCCATCAAGGGACGGGCTGTCACGTTTGTGCCGGTGCGCTGTAGGAAAACCCTGTGAAAAGTCCCTGTTAAAACGTGTACTCGAGTCACACCGGGGTTAAAGCGATAATCAAAGAAAAAAAAATTTTTAACGGGATATTCTTACTCTGACGACAACTGGTTTAGAAATAAGATATTTAGCTATGTTTTCAACTCTCTGGATGAAGGTCAGGCTACAAGGGTTTCCCCCGTGTTATATTTAATATATGCCTACTGTGACAATGTTTAGTTCTCGTATATAGCTGCATAGCGCTAGAGATGATGACGTCAGAGACGAATGCGTTGATTCGGTTGATTCTGAAGTTGGTGATAGGCGGCATGTATGAGAAAGTAGAGGCGGCAGGCCTCCTGGAGCAAACGGTGGCAGTACTGTACCAGCAACAGGTGCCCTGTTAGCAGACTAGTTCACAATGACACGCATAATCTTAGTAGCAATACCGGCATTAGCAGCAGTAGGCACCGTAGTAAGATATGATTAACATATCTTATTGCTAGTGTGCTAAAATATAGCCCACTATATATAGAATAGTGGTAATGGATAGTTTATTAATTATATAATACAGACTATGATAGACGTGTTTTGTACTGGTAAATTATATTTTAAACAGAAACATATGTTTGACATTGCAGAAATAATATAATGCATCTATATTCTCGGTGTATTTCCTTGTTTCTGTCCAAACGGCATGTTCTGCACTGATCTGAACAGGATGCAGGATGATAAAAATCAATGGTGCCACCAGGAGGCGCTGTCTGTCAACGGAAAATCAGAAATGGTTTAAGTTGTTATTTTTGCAAAGAAAAATGCTATAATGAATAGAAATGGAAAGATCATTCAAAATTTAATCAGTCCAGAAAGTATTGGAAATATTACAATTATTGATTATTAAATATCACATTGGTTAAAATTTCTGCTTGTGGAACTTGTTTTTTATTTAACAAGATAAGGTGTTTTAATAAACGGAATATGACCTACACATTTACGCATTTTGTTCTTCATAAAATAATATTTGTTATAAAAATACAATTTCAATCAAACATGAAAAACTAACGAGTCATTACCGGATATCCGTAATAATCCAAATGTAGTCTCACATATAATGGGAATAATGGGAAATGTTGTTTCTTCAAATACTATTCCCGAACGTAGTGTGCGAACGGCGGTCCGCGATCACTGTGCACTCTGCACACTTTACGCAGAAAGTGTAGCCTGCACACTTTACGCAGAAAGTGTAGCCTACGTTCGGTTTCTCGGTGCGCCTCAGCAATCCCCCCTTCCTAAATCAAGCTGTACGCGATCACAACAGGCTCTCTGATTCGGTGCTGATTCTCCATGGAGGTGATATATTAGTGAAAGCGTCGGCGTTGTGAATGTAGGCTATACCGTCCCGACATGCGACGCAGTGGGAGGTGACCGGTTGGACGGACGCCGGCAGCGGAACTCTCGCTGCCTAGTATCCAGGAAGAACTTCTGTTTACGGGCGTTTGAAAAGTTAATGCTCCCCGCTACTCGAACAAATAATCTGCTTTCTGCACAACTGTAAATTTTTTAAGGTAAGATCTAAACAAGATGGACCACCAGACCTTCTCGACTTCGTGACAGTTTGTTGTGTTGGGCCCGGGCCGACAAACAATCAAACAGTGTTTGTTGATTGTGTGTCCAGCTCCCGCTGTCCACGGCTATCCAATGGGATTGCTTAATTTTAATCCGACTACATTTCAATTACAGGGTTCCCAGAGGGAAATTGGCAGCAGTGTTTAAATAAACCCCTTACACGTATCTTCTTATACAAGAACATAGTTTTACTGGAGCAGCCAGTATGCAGGTTGATACTGGAGATACTGGTTAGTGTTTGCTTAGTGAGTTGTCAGTTGCTTCTTGAAGTGGCTTCTCTCTATCTATCTCTCTCTCTCTCCCTCCCTCTCTCTCTCTCTCTCTCGATATGTTTTTCGTTCCTTCTCTCACATTCCTTCTATCTCAACAAGTCTTGGCATGATTGATAATTCCACAACAACTAGTCTACTAGTCACCTGCTACATTACATTACTACATGTATTATATTGATAGCAGCCAATGTGATTTTGGAATTCTCCCGCTAATAAATTCTACTAAATGACACCGCAACTGCTACTTGTGATCTTATGAATACCCTTCTCTCTCTCTCTCTCTCTCTCTCTCTCTCTCTCTCTCTCTCTCTCTCTCTCTACAGTAGTGTGTTTGTGTGCATGTGACAGGTGCTCTTAGAGGGAACAGCCGTTTTAACAAAGGATTACAGTTCAACAGCCCAGTATCTCCTTCACACTCTGTGTGTGTGTGTGTGTGTGTGCGCGCGCCTGCGCACGTCTTTGTTCATTCTATGCCAGCCGTTGGTAGTCTGCACAATCGGGCGCAAGTGTGAGTCATTCTATTGTAGACTTACATCTGCCCTGGTGTGTATTCTATATGTCCCTTTGTCAACCACCATGTTAAATATGTCTTTGTAGTAAGTCCATTTTATTGATACAGCCCTTAATCACATCGCAGTCTCAAAGGGCTTTACAGCCTACATTTCACATGGAAACAAACAACACCCCCTTAACCTGCTCCTCCCCCCGGGCAAGGAAACACTTCCATTAAAAACCCCATTGGGGGAAAAAAGGGAAGAAACCTTGAGAAGGGACCACAGAGGGAGGAATCCACCCCTCCAGGACGGTTAAGATGCAATAGGTATTGATAGGCAATCCAGATTTAGCAATAATACTTTGAATAATATGTTTCACATTGTGACGTACTTAAGAACTAACGCATCAGAGAAATTTAAAGCATTTTGTAAGTTAGTTACTAATTAATATTATTGTGATACTTTATGTAATAATACATACTAATTAGGTGTAAAACTATTAATCCTAAATGTTTTAATTTAATTTAATAATCCTAAATCATAAAAAAGCAGTTGAACCCATCTGTCTTATTTGTGTCTTGGAAAAATTCTTACCCACATTAGTTTTTGTTTTAATGTATTATGATGTTTTTCTCTCAATACTCAGTTTAATCAGTGTATCTAGCCTACATAGGCCTTGGCTTAGTAGGCCTACATGTTACTATACACTTTCTACCACTCGAATGTTAGGACGACAGTGGCGCAGTGGGTAAAGCGGGCCGACAGGTAATCCAGAAGTCTCTGGTTGGAACCCCACTAACTCCCGGGTCGAGGTGTGCCTGAGCAAGACATCTAACCCTAACTGCTCTCGGTGGTCAGCTGGCACCATGGCTGACATCGCCATCAGTGTATGAATGTGGGTGTGTGTGAATGGGTGAATGTGAGGCAATACTGTACAGCGCTTTGAGAGGCCGGAAGGTTAGCAAGGCGCAGTCCATTTAGGATTGAGCGACATAATATCTGATACCAAATATCTGCTTGCATTCCGCTATTTTATCCGTTCTCTGTGCAGATATCGGTACTTTGTGTATCGGCCGATACTGAGTACCGATCCGATTCCAGTGTTAAATTAAGTTGTTTTAAGTTAAATTGCAAAGTAAATGACAACCAATCTCTATTCTAGTACTTAGATGCATTTTAAAAACCTGCTGCTGATAGTGTGGTCTGGGTAGGTTAGGCATGGCTGATGCTTTATAGTAGATCTACGCTTGTAAATTCATTTAATTGGATCAGCCCCATGGATCGGTTACAACTGTCCAATTGTCACCGATACCAATCCAGCTATATAAGTCAGTATCGGACCGATTTCCAATCTCAGTATCGTATCGGTGCCATCCCTACACACTACAATAACTACATATAACTTCCATAGAATAACCTGTATGGGAGTTACCTGATACTGACCATAGAGGAAGTTTGATTGCCACACCTGATATAGTTGAGTTGGGCTTGTCTGAGTGTTAGACAGTGTCATGTCCAACCCTTTGATTCTGCAGAAACAGGAGATTGGCACATATTGCGTAATAAATTCAGATTTCCCAAAATAGGCTATTATCAATGAGAGACGGAAAAATAAGTGGTGAATCTGGCAGCTATCCTACACACCATCTACAGATTTAGTAGCAATGCTAGTCAACTATTCGGCATTTAGCTAGAGGTTCCCATCTACATCGAATGTATGGATCAAACTTTTGTCATGTCTTTCCCATAGGATACAAAGAAAGTAGCTGTGGTGGGTGTAATTGTTAGTTTAAAACATTTTAGATTCATAATATACAGTATTTCTGTCAGATATTATGCAATTGCAATATTTTTGTATTTGGTGTTATGTTAGGGTTTGAATTGTAGTTTGGAAAAGAGTATGTAAACATGCTAATTGGCCTCTAGGTAGGCTATGTCGTTTTTTTTGGTGGCTATGTCTGAGCGAAAAAAAAAAACCATTAAATTTGAAAGATGTATGAATGCAGTTTGTGCCAAAGCAATGAAAAATAATCCAGTTTAGCCCATATATTCTGTTATTGTGCTCACCGTGTTAAGAGCAGCTCCAGCAGGGGACCCCAAACTTCTCATTCCCGAGCCACATTAGCAAGCTCTGACTGGGGGATCCCGAGGCGTTCCCAGGCCAGTGTGGAGATATAATCTCTCC
>JAODTR010007610.1:0-10186 GCA_025399935.1 Amblyopsis rosae | reverse complement strand
ATGGAGAAATTCAATGAAGACAGATAAATTACATCTCTCTCTCTCTCTCTCTCTCTCTCTCTCTCTCTCTCTCTCTCTCTCAGTAGCCTAATGACACTGCAAACTGGTGTGTGGGTGGCCTTTAGTTAGACTAATAGATAAATGTGAAATTTTCTATGATTCTAAAACAAAACAAAGTTAGGGCCTAACATTATAGGAAGTGCTAAATACAATTGGCTAGGCTATAGTGTTCTGCAAGTATAATCTAAAGAATCTATTGATTTGGTAACCTGTTGATATCACCTAATAGTCTACATAATCAATAGGTTTAAATCTGAACATGACATACCTTGAGCTCTTCATTTTCCTCCAGGATTTCCTCCATTTCGTCGCGCAAAGCCTGATCCTGCTGTGTCACGGACCCCGCCTCAACTGCCCCTGTAGCCGCTTCTGGTTCTGCCTGAACGGCCTCCCCTTCAACCGAGCGGCTTGCTTTAGTTTGCATCATTGCACTGCTTCTTTTCCGTCTCTTCTGCAGGTGGAATTGGATGAGTTCAGTATGTAAGCATCCTCCGCTCCGAAGGCCCAGGCCCGGAACGCAACCCACGTAAACGCCTTCAGTGCGCCGTTCTTGGTTGCTAGGATTTTTCTTTCAACGGACGACGAGCCCTCCTGCACACGGTCAGAATCGAAACGTTTACCGACTCGCCGATGCAGGGCAGGCGCAGAGAGGAGCGGCGTACCGAGGAATCTCGAGGCGTATGGAGGCTGGAGCCTTCCCTTCGCTTATTCAGCATCCGCCCTGTTTGGTTTGACAGCATCCGCGTGAACAGCTCCCAGCTCTCCTTGACGTCAGCGGGTAACGGTCACAGGCTCCTCTTTGACCTGCGTTTTCTAGTCCCGCTTCCATAAAAAGCGAGGTTCGCACCGGGATGAGATTTTGGGAGCTGATCTTGCGGCCCCTTTTTGGAGTCTGACTTGCAGCGGAGGCCGGCCCTGCATCCTCTCTGCGCTGTTGTAGTATGATGATGGTGATGATGATGATGATGAAGATGACGACGATGCCGCCGGTGGAAGATCCGCAGCGCCACCGGCGGCTGCAGCGTTCATTTATTCCCTTTACTGTGTAAACACCTAACACACAAGTGCCTGAGGAGGCTGTTTTTTTATAGATCAGTGGTAAAAGTTATTATATTGGTGTCATAAGCGCGTATCATGGTGTAGATTATAGGCCAAGTCATTATTTTTTGTTAGATTTTTATAGGCAATAATATGCTTGAGTTATAGACCATTGCATATGCAAATGATAATTTGTACCGCTGTGTGTCGCTGTTGTCCGAACTTATTAGCCTGGTAAAACTACATACAGTAGTTCTATGGATAACATGCCTTACTTATTTAGCAAGCTCCACTACGCTCCACCACGCGCTCCTCTGTATATCAGTCTGGGTGTTTTTCAGAGCAGAGGTGGTGTCAATCAGCATGCGGTAATACTGTATACAACAAGGGTGTGCTGTGCACGCACAAATGGACTGTCCTGCACTATCGCCATCTGTGCAATACAGCTGAGAACCAGTAGCCTAAAACACTGCTTGTTTGGACTCAGGTCAACCTGTGGATGTTATGTGGGTTTAACACGGGAAACCTTCCTCTTCACGGCACTGTCCCTAGTTGAATATACTGTATGTAGACTGTGGGTCACAGGTTATAGGCTAGGTTACTGTATGCTATCTAGAGAATGCATTTCAACAGGTTAAATTGTGTTTTGTAATGTTTTCTTTCAAAGCTGTGTTAATTTAACCTTAATTTAACCTAAACCTATTGATTTTTCTGTGTATGGTTAATCTGATAATGTCCCAGATGAAGGCCGTAGTATTTGAAACATTCTCAATAATACATTGGCGCTATTAAAATCAGTGTACGGACGGACATCTTTCCTTTATCTGCAGGTAGTGATGTCGTCCTTCACCTGTGTCCAACTTGGGTAGGATGTGCACACTACTTATTAAGTAAGTTATTAATCTGATCTTTACAATCAATTGCTATTGATGCGGTATGTGTGTGTGGTGTGTGTGTGTCTGTGTGTGTGGTGAAGGGGGAGATATGCAAACAGTGCAAGATATAGTGCCTAAATGCTTCTGATAGAAAAGCTTCGGCCTCACGCAATCCTCTTAGCCTCTGGCACAGATCCTGCTGTCCCTGAAGGGGACAAGAAGGAAATAACCTTATCTCTCTTGCACTCTCTCTCTCTATCTCCCCCCCCCCCCCCCTCTCTCTCTCTCTCGGATGATGTAGTCCCAACTACATCATCTATGTCACTGGCCATGAGATGAGACACGTTTTAAATAATTTTTTGTGAATTTTCATGAACATAATCAGACCTTGTGAGATGTTCTGAGAATGGGTTCAATGCCGTACAATGTGCTTAGAACAGAGGAAGTGAGTAATGGATGCATAATGGATGCGTGCCATTAGTGAATCGAAGACGTGGGAAAACAACTGATACATGAGACATTTACTAGTACAAAGAGAAGGGGATGCATTATGATATGATGATAAGAGTGCAGAAAGAAAGGCTCAATATCAAATGTTACTTGTACTTGGTACATCTTCTGCAGAAGATGTAGTAGCTCATCATGTATAAATTATATAATGGATCTGAATGCTGTTTGTTTTGTATTAATACTTAGTGCGCAAGCCCACATTGCTTCTGTGAATGGATGGACTCCTGGATGGTATGGTGAAGGTGCTTTTATTGTCACATACACACACACACACACACACACACACACGTACATTTAGCAAAATTCACCCTCTGCATTTAACCCATCCCTCAAGGGAGCAGTGGGCATCTGCTGTGCATCACCCGGGGACCGACTCCAGATGGGAGCCGGTGTCTCTGGTCACATGACACTGGCTGGAGGGTGAACCTAACATGTTTTAGATAGTGGGAAAAAACAGAGCACCCAGAGGAATCCCACGCAGACAACATGCAAACTCCACACAGAAAGGCCGGGACAACTGGGGCTCAAACTCCGGACCATCTTGCTGTGAGGCAATAGTGCTTTCCACTGGGCCACTGTGTGGTACTCATGCTCTATTGTCACTGTAAGAAAACAGAATATTAGGATGCTGTAGCAGAACATTAGTGACAATGTACAGCGTTTGCCCTCCAAAGTCAGTATTCTAATAGTTACTGTGTTTCTATGAGGGGGGTGGATGCATCTTTATGATTTTAAATACCAAAAACATTAGGAATGTGTTTGAGAGGTATGGTGGAAACCTATGGAGATTAGTAAAGGCTTCTTCCCCAGTGACCTGATTTCCTGGGCTGACCAGTGGCTTGACATGGAGGTAAGCTCTTTTGCTGCTAAAGCCAATTTAGCCCACAAGATTAGGCCAGATCTGTCTGGACACATTAGACAGGCGAAAAACACAAGCTGCCGTACCACATCTTCTCCCACACACCCATTGTAAAATCCTACTACACTCTATGGAAATTGTAATAGAGGGGAGAGGAAGGCGGTGGGGAGGTGTACGGAAAGTGGAGAATGATTAGCAAGACCACAATCATGGGTTATCATGCAGTTATCTCAGACCTTAAAAGTGATATGTTGACCCCCTCTCCCATTTGGAAAGCATGGCTCTGTTTGAGAACTATTAGGCTGGCATTATCGCCAATATTTCTTTATTTTTGTGCAGTCAACAATATGAAAATAGGCACATACATTTGGGGTGTTGGCATCCTCTTTATTTACATTGTATTTGCAACCAGAAGCTGTGTGGGTTTTATTGTAATAATAAAACCATGGAAATACAGCAAATTCTCTTTTAAAAAAGCCTTCAAGGATCTGTTTTCCCTTCAGTCTCAGTGAGACGGTGACGAGACGTTCCTGACATTTGCGCCTGAGCTACATTGCACAGCAAAAAGAAATGTACCACTAGGACCCACAGAAAAATATATATAGTATGACAAATACTCACACATTTGCTTATTACTAAAATATATATATATATATATTGTTAGGTTTAATCATTTGAGATTGCAATCCAATATTAATAGAAAAGAAACAAGATGTTTCAAATTAGTTTCAGACAGCAATTACAGTAGATGGGTGGCAGTAGGTGATACAGTACAAATCACAGTAAATAAGCTTTTGCAGGCCATGTGGACACAAACAGTCATTCTAATGGATGTTGTGATGGGTATTTATGATTTTAGGGTTTCAGGATTTCATATAACTGTAAATATTGGTCAACATACTTTCTGCTCTGCAGTTTCTATTAGGAATACTAAAAATGAATGTTACTTTAATTTGCTATTAGCAATGCTGGAATCCAGAGTACAACATATGGAGTTGAGTTTGTTTGAGAAGGTAGAGTATAAAGTATTGTTGCCCTATAGTCTGGTTCCGACTGTCAACACAAATGGACAGCCCAGCACAGAACCGGATCAGCGTTTCTGTTTTCTTGTTGTAAAAAAAAGAACTGATGCAGAGGCAACCAACACCCCTGTAGCATTTTTCCCTCCATACCCAAAAACCCCCCTGCAGACACCCAACACACACACGCTGCTACAACTTTACCTTTACAAGTTGGTGACAAATCACATCCTCCTATCTTCAAATCATATCTTCCTGCAGTATGGGGTGGTGAATACGTGTTGAATGAACTTTGAGCCCACTTACCCCACCCCACCTCGCGAGGCCCTAAACGACACTGTCCTCCTTTGGCGTGTCAAGAGGCAGTCTATTCCCTCTTTGCCCTGCCCTTATTTTTCATCTTGCCAGTATCCAGCTCCTCCTTCTCAACCTTTCTGTGACCATTAGTTTCCGCAGAGAAGCCGTTCGTGACAGCCTTGCTGCCCTTTTGCCCGGCCGGCTTGGATCGGTAAGCGTGGTAGTAGAAATTGGCAAACAGGATGATGAAAGAGGCAGTGTAGAAGATCAGAGACCAGTGCATCCAGGCAGGGAAGGGGCAGTCTGTGTAGAGGGAGTGGGCAGCATGGCCAATAGTCAAATAGAATTGGATCTGTAAAACGCACACACAAAGGTACACAGATTCCGTTATAAGAGAAAAAACTATTTGAAGACAAGGCAGACAGGCAGTGCTGCGTGTCATATTGTCTTTGCAAGGGCATATCCTTGGTGGTAATGAATAGATCAATTATAGCTCTTTCTAATTATATATATTTATCTTATCTCTTTGATAAGATAAAATTGCCATTTCAAGCAACTGGGAGATTCATAATAATTGATCAATAATAGCATTTTTAGCAATCTAATACAACAATAAACAGAGTTATTTGTTAAAAATAGGAAATGAATAAAGTTAATTAAACAAAATCTAAACATCTATGCAAATATACAGTGTATATATATATATATATATATATATAAAAAATAATAAAGTATTCTCACCATCTGTATAATGGTGAGGTATTTCTTCCACCAGAGGTACTTCTGCATCTGGGGTCCTAGGGCTGCCATGCCATAGTAACCATACATGAGGACATGGACTACAGAATTGATGGTCGCACCAAAAATGGCTGTGGAAAGACAATGAAAAGTCAAGCCCTGGAAATAGGGGACTCTCCTGACCTGGTAATGTGTGTAGCTTTGGTGCTGCTACATAATTGGAAAAGGAATGAGGGAATAATCAGGAGATTGTTGGCCTGGCCCTGTAAGTAGAAAAAAAGACTGGAAATAAAGCAACAAAAACCATAAACGATGATATCCCACATCTGATATCCCACATCTGATATATCACATCTGGTATCATCCACATTAGCTGACATGCCGAGCTAATTCACTTACACACCTAGTCACACAAACACAAAAGCATCAGCTGTTTAAACTCTTCTCTGGCCTGTCGCGCTGCTGACAGCAGAACATCTATAATGTTGACCTCCATGGCCCAAAAAACTTGATCTACACATTCACACACTGGCCTAGAATATAATAAAAAAATGTATTCCTGTTGTTGAAAACAATAAAAGCTGATTGAAAACATTTCAAAGCCACTAAAATCTTAAGTATCCCCACTTGCAGTAAGAATGATGTTTACCAACCCTTATCCTGGGAAACCACAATTATTTTACAAGTTCAAATACAAATTATTTACTTGGTCTTGGTAGTTAAAGGCAGGGTCAGTCATTCTCGGGAATGTTATTTAACTTCGAGCTCAAATCAAAACAGTATTGCTCTGCAGTCCTCCGCGGCGCCGCCTCACACATCGAAATGCATTGTGAAGCAAAGCGTAGTGCTATGGCTTTGTTAATAGGAGCGGTGTTTATGTTACTTTTTAAGGAGCCAGGGCTGTGTAGATGTATCGGATAATTTTTTCAGAACGCACAGAGACCGTTAAGATAGCGAAATGCGAGGAGATATTTGTCAAAAAGAGTATTAGCTTACAATTAGCTTGCAATAGCTGACTATACCTTTAACTGGAATTATCATAACATCGCTAACAATAGCCTACCACTGGCCAATCGGCATCCATGTGGGTAGTTCAGTTTGTTCGTAACCCTTTTAGCTTGAACAGGTAGGGACAACTTTCTCTGCTACCTATTGATACCCTTGCTGCTACAAGCGCATATGGGCATGTATATTGACTGCAAGTTTGAAGCTATGAGAAGAAAACACATACACAACAAATAACATTGTTTTGAATGCCATCAGTTTCACTGTAATCAAAACAACAAGTCATAGCCTACAGTACATTTAACAGCACAACATTCAAGGTTGTAGATCTACTCCTCTGGAGAGCACCAACATTTCTCCCTCACCCCAAACAAATAAAAACTAAATAAATTCACGATTAGTAAACTAATTCTGATTCTGGTATAGTGTGCAAATAATAAAATGATCCTGCCCTACTGTACTGTATATAATCAAAGCAGCTTACATGGTGTCTCTATCATGTTAAGATTAAATGAAGCCAGCAAATCAATTGCCTAAATGTTTGCAGTCAAACACCTATACATTAATAAGTCAAATGTATGTTTCTATCACATATAAATATAGTGGCCTTACCAGGCTAGCAGACCTCTACTTTGAACAGAAGCATTAACTCACCCTGTCCACCTGGGACCCATTTGACGCCGATCCACCACAGGATGAACATGGTGCAGTGGTGGTAGACATGGAGGAATGTGACCTGGTTGAACTTCTTCCTCAGGATGAAGAATACTGTGTCGAGGAATTCCACTCCCTTGGACATGTAGTAAAACCACATAGCACAGGCTATCTGCAGGTCAGACATGCAGCACTGATGTTAAAACAATTTTGGACATGACCCCCAAAAACAAAAAAGATGGAATTTATATCTTGGGACCTAATCCACCTAAACCACAGACAATTACAAAAAATATTCATAATATATCGAGGGCGGTGGTCTGGAGTGAGAAATCTAACCAAATCTATGTATTCTTATTGGAGTAGGCCAATGTCAGTCTTTCAAAAGTCAATACTACAGTGAGCAGTAATTTACTACAGCGAGTAGTAATTTACAGATGACGGCTTGATGGACAAGACTAGAGAGCCTAATGACAAAGGTGCACTCTGCTCATAAACAAATAGATTAAGAAAAATAAAAGCTTGAATAAAATACAAAAATAATCTAATGCACAAAGTAAAGTAAATGCAGAACACTCTGATTCCAGTCTTATTATTAATGTTGCATATTGTTCCATATACTGTACCATATTGTAATTAATATATTAATATGACAATTTAAAATAATGATTAATAGCGGATGTTTTTTGTTAAATGTATCCCTAGAAATCTTGGCTTGATTTCTCACAGTGCTCATTGGGGTTTGTAGTCTGCGTGAGTGCAGTACTTTATCAAACACAGTCAGTATAAACTCTGTTTTACAACCCATTGCTGATACTGCCATTATTAGTGAAGGCTGTGATAACGTCAGGGTTACTAAGGTTCTTGTGGAAGCGGATCAGGAGACATTGCATCTGGACCACTGCCAGGTTTTCTTCAGCGGTCATGCTAAAGCCTTAATGGGACTTTAGCAGCCTAGTGTATCTTCCCAGTGACGTCAAGGGAGCATCCATTATTTGGCAAATATGCTTTCTTAATATTAAATAATACGTTTTTGTTGTGAGTACAGTACAATTCGCAATCAAAGTGAAGGGCAGGTATATTCCAACAGCAATATAGGGTGATCGTATAGCATACAGCAGATCGAATAGTACACAGCAGATACCTGTGTTGATTTTGACATTTGATATTAAATTGTGTAGAATATAATAAGAGGCTTCTACACATTGACTTGTGACTTGTGACTACCAAAGTAATAGGGAAAATATATAGTTAAATGTATAAGATACTGTCTGAAATGTGTTTTAAATGATTTGCATGATCTGTACTTAGTGGCCTGGTTCAACTGTGTTTGCGCAGTTCAATCTATTCATGTAGATTGCATTAATAGACATCTTTTTCTGTTAATGCTTTGACAAGAGTATAGCAAACCATGTAAATACAGACTACTGTCATGTCGCATACCATGGCCAATATGTTCCTCTCCGTCAGTGGAAACAGTTTATCATTAAACCTACATTCCCCACAAACTGTCATGTCCAATTTTGAGATATAAAACAATCAATTTTCCCCATAGAGAAATCAATGTGGATTCTGCAGTCTATTTAGGCATGGCTTATTATGTGAGATAGACTATTAAAAGCCTTCCCTGCAGCAATCAGACAAGTGTATCAGCAGGTCTTAAAGACTCTGAGGAAGCTTTCCCTCCCGGTCGCAACTCAATGTGATCTGCTGGAAGCATTTGTTACCTCTCCATCTCACATGAATGGATGCTCATTCTACAAGCCACAGCGTTCCCCTGATGTCGGCACGCCATGCTATCACCAGCCAGCAGGCGGGGTTGTGGGTGGAGTTTTGGATGGTGAGAGCACCTAAGCCCGCCTCTCTGATTGTAGGGTATGCCCTCTGTGTGCTAACAGTGCTGGGTAGACAGCCTGTTCTCTGTACTATATCTTTCAGCCACAACCACACATAAATACAAGCAGACCGTGCAAAAATAAGGAACCTCAGCAACAAGATTATACTGCTGTTTCCACGGGTGAACCTTAGCGACCCGTTGACTTATTGTTCCTGTGGCTCCCAGGAACATATTGTAGAACACCGGTTTTCTTCATTTTCAGTATCATAAGTCATGATACATGATACAATATATAAATCATAGTTTTTATTTTGGGTCGAGTTTCATGACCTAATAAAAAAATAAAAATAAATTCACGATTGGTAAGCTGACTCTGACATATAGTGTGCAAATGATAAACGTAGCCTACTGTATATAATCAAAGCAGCTTCCATGGTGTCTCGACCACCATGTTTAGGCCAAATGCAGCCAGCAAATCAACTGCGTAAATGTTTGTTGCCAAACAACCGATACAGATCCCATCACATATACAGTAAATATAGCGGCAAGACTCAACGCCATCCTACAGAAATGTTCAAACCACTTACACACTGCTCTGACTCTACATCCTTGCATTATAGGAAAACACTAAATATGGACATTTACTATATTCCAAATACAGCAGACATCATCATTTGATTTCCTCTGTGGGGAATAAAACTATTCAGCAATTATTGATTTGGCCTAGTTTGTGTGCGTGTGTGCGTGTGTGTGTGTCGCCAAATACACTGTAGGTGTGTATGTGCATGTGTGTACAAGGGAACTCACCCTGACTTCATTATAATCATTTGTGTAGTTGACAGGCTGACACACATAGCTGTACCCAGCTGCTCTGGTGCCTAATATAAGCTGTTGAGTAAAAGCAGTGTCACGTATTTACAAACAACTGGTTGAAACAAACCATTATTTCAACTAAATTAGTAAACCGTCCCAGACAGAAATATTATATTCAAAACTATAGTATTTTTTCACAGGCGCCCGTGTCTGTTAAAGCAGCCAGTCTAATGCCTATATAGCATGCACACGGCCCACCTCTTTGCCGATGTAGAAGTTGAGGACCACCATGCTGAAATTGTAGACTATGAGGGGCCTCTTAAGTGTGAAGGGCTGGCGGTCCTGCATGTATCTAGGCCCCACCCACAGGAAAAGCAGGTACAGGCAACTGAGGGCCAGAGTAGGGAAGGGAGACGACATCATTGGCCATTTCTCCACCCGCTTGTCTGGGGAAGGGGAAGGGGGGGGGGGGGGGGGGGGG
>JAODTR010007609.1:0-10186 GCA_025399935.1 Amblyopsis rosae | reverse complement strand
CTTTTTTCAATTAAACTCAAGATTGTTATACTCCCAACCTGCGTTTGGTTTCTGCCACCCCCACTCATTTTGTGACAAGCACAAACAGTTTTGCTCTCCAAACCATGCAAACCCAAAATTAGAAAATGTTAGTGAGAAAATGTAGTATACATATAACCATGTATTATAGAAGTGTCACTAAGTGGCAATATAACATTATTTTGCATGAAATAATTACTGTAAAAGTAATGTTTTCATACAGGTGCATGAGAGAACTTAATGACATAACAATAACATAATACATAATGGCACCTTTAATGACATAATTACATCTCTATATTTAACAGTGTAGCTGCAGTTGTTTGCATATATTATAGTGATAGGTTTTTTTACCCTGAGATGAGGCTCTAGTCTCCAGTGTGATCCTTGGGAAGTGCTAGGCTCCGCCCACACAGTAGCCTGTCCTGGAGCACACAGGTAACCTGAGCAGCTATGATGGTATAGATAAGCACAAGGTGTTTGCAGGACTAAGTCATTCTGTTGCCAAGTTTTCCTTGAGAAAGATCTATGAAGTCGACATCTCTGTCTCTCCCTAGGGCTGTGTGTGTTTGAGTGTGTGTGTGCGCTCGTGTAATTTTAGCCTTCACGTCATCAATAAAAGCTTATAGCAGGCTTGCAACTGAAATGACACTATCCAAATTCTCAATCATTTTTGCCATAAACACTATGCACTACGTGTTTGCTGCCAGGGACATTTATTAATACATTGGCAGGTTTGATCTTTTACACAGATACTGTACCTGTACTGTATGATTCTACTCGCAGCAAAGTACTTAACGCCTCCCTGCCCCAGGGGGCGCTGTGCATAGACTCTTCTACACTCCAACCAGGAGGTTAACGTTATCCAGCTTTCCTGAGGGCACAGCAAAAGATATCAATAAATGAAATAGAATTTAAGCTGCTACTGTAGGAAAACACATGGTGCGATAAAGAGATTCATGAGAGATCGTCTTCCCCGCTGGAAACAATACAGACGGTTGATGCTCAGCCATGGGACACCTCTGCACTTGTTTACTGAGACTGGATTCACACAGGGAGGGAAACAGTTGGACAAAGATGGGGGTGGGGGAGGGGGAGTTAAGATATTTTAATTTCGTTGTGTGCCCTGACTACAAACTTAAATGCACCTACCTCTACTCGGCAGACTGTCAATCACAGCGGAAGTGATATCAGGGTTTCTTGTGTGGGAAACATGTCTTTTGGCAGTCGTGGTTCAAAACGTTTGAAAACCTCTGCATTTATCAGATGTATTCAAAAGTCTTTCAGTATATACCACCATCGCAGTCCGTGTCAGCAAAACCTATATGAACAACATCAGCATGCAACATTAGCACTCGGGATATTTACTGATTACATACTGTAGACATGTTGTTACTTTGATGAAAGTTCTCATATCTCTCTGTCTCTCAATCCTCACCCTCCGGCATTAAGGGCTGCTAAGTGCTGTGTGTAGAGAGCACACTGAGAGCACACTCAACAGATAGTTGTGCTTATATAAATATTATGGAGCGCCACTTTCAGAGATGTTAGGAGAGTGGCAGGAGCGACAGAGATGCAAAAGCGAGAAAGAGGAGAGAGAGGGTTAATGAGAAATGACAGTTGGACAGAGCGAGTAAACAAGAGGGAATGCTTGATTAAGAATAAGTGTAAAGGGGAATGGAATTAGAGGGAGGGAAGAGAGACAGGCACCCTTCCATTCCTCTTTTCCCCTTCCAACTCATCCCTCTGTATCAAACTCATTCTTCTGCCTGCTTTTGTCTCCTGCATACACTACTATCTATTCACCCAGGCCTCTGAGATGACAGATGTGATATCATAGCACAGATGATGGTGATATTCATTTAGTTTCAGCCTGCTGGCTGAGTCATCTGTCTGTCATTATTGGCTCTGTATGTCTGCTACAAGGGGTTGAAAATAGTACACATTTCACTAAAAACATGTTATTCTATTTTTGTTTTGTACATTTTAATAAGCAGTGGCATTAAACACACTTCAATAAATGTCTTTACATACTCTAATAAGAGTCAATTGTAAAATTGAGTCAATTGTAAAATATTTGATACATTCATGTGCATCTGTAGTTGACTTAATTCAGATTGTATCAGTTGATTCAAGAATTGTCTTTTACGCTTATATGGTTTTGTAGTATACATTGACTCTTATTATTGTATGTGACTTATCTGATGTTACTGTTATTAACTGTGAGTACTGAGAGCTGAAGCTGATAACAAAAGTTAAATCAGACCCAGGAAAATGCAATAGCACACCTGTAGCTATTTTAGCTCTTTGCTTCCCTCTACAGGCAGTATTAACCAATTACAAGCTAGTATAACCCTAAGGGTTATAAGGGCTTTAGGTCAGATACTATGTAAAATGGAGTGCAATATTTGTAAGAGAGAGAAAATGGGATTGAAAGAGCAGATTATTAAGAACAAACATGAATATGAACAAACAGTATACCAAACATGGTTTCAAATTAGAACGATGTTGTACAAATCTAACATATATATATATATATATATATATATATATATATATAAAACATTAGCTTTATTTACTGTATATTGATACTAGCTGGCTGTTTATTTATTATGTGTTGCATTTCTTCCACAGCTCTTTCAAGCATCTGATTGGTGGATTGGAAGATGTGTCAAACAAAGGCTATGAGGATGCTGGAACCAAGGCCAAGTAGGTGTCTGAGATCACACACCCATTCAAAATGCACTTTGTGCTTAAAGGTATAGTCTGCTATTATAAACCAATACACCTTTTGTCAAATTATCTCATCACAGTCTGCTAGCTGCCCATTGTGTGTGTGCACTGAAAAGAGAATCAGGTTTTTCTGCACAGCCCTGGCCACAAAGTCCCAGCTTTGGCCAATGTGTGTCCAATTTGGGCGAGCGGATCTTCTGAGGGAGCACCCTATGGCATTGAAGGGAGAGGTGTTTCAAATATCACAAATCTTTCTCCAGCATCATTGACTCCACATTAATCCCACTTGTACACTGTGGTTCAGGATCGATCATGTGCTGTGGATCCATTGTTTAAATAAACAATGCAGCAGTGATGGGCTCTCTATATGTACCTGTGAGCCAGCACACCATCTGTGTCTGTGAGAAATCGGCTCACCCATATGGTGAACCATTGTCAATATTACACACTTATCCATGTAAGTGTGTACATGTGTAACTCTATATTCCCCAGAGTCGGTTGCCCAGCTGCCAGTAGCTGTAATTGCTACATTGACTGATACATCAAGATATTACGTGTTTAATTGATCTATAATCTATATGTTGGGGGAATCACCAGATGGTTGGTTTCTATAGAAAGCTCTGTCTCCCTCTAGAGGTAACAGCATGCACCACTTCAGTAAGAACCAGCATGCATTTGAAGGCAAACTGCAATCAGTATCAATCTCACAAAGACAGCAAGTGTCCTTGCCATGTATTATTAGTATAGGCTACTCTAATCAAGGTGTAAACTTGCTCTACATTACAGCACTGTAACTACAAGTGTAAATAGCTTACATGTGAAACATGTCATGATACATGCAACATGTATGTTAAAAGTTATGTTTAGGCACTGTTGGCCCATACTGACAAAAGTAATAGGATCTTCAGATACACTTATGTAAGAACATCTAATAATACAGTTGGCCTTTAGTAAGTAGAGCTACAGTAGTTGCATTCAACAGCAACTCAAAACATTGATAAAATGCACTGGCACTATGTCAACACACAGGAATGTAATCACCATTTTTGGTTGGCTGCCTGTCTTTCTGGCTGCCCGCTATTACAAAGCCAGGTGAGCGAGAGGGAAAGATTGGTGTGGGAAGGTCAAACATGAATGTCATGTTCAGGATCAGTGCTCACAGCTGCAGTGTGTAACAGCTAAGGTGCCCTTCAACAAAACACTTCAGATGTAATGCGCTCTGAATGGACCCTTGTGATATAAAAATAAAAAGATTTTTTAGCATGGATGCTCTTTTCAGGTTACTACATGATCTGCCTCTTGGCTAAGCCTCAAACCAGGTGAGTGGTTTGGTCCTGGAAATCTGTGTGCTAGGTCATGCCTGTGTCTCAAAGCCAAACCTTCCACGCATGATGCAATATGGCTGCCAAACATCCTTAAAAGTACTGATAATATACTGTATTTCACTGTGTCTTACTGACATTGTGTCAATAAGTAATATGTGCCAGAACTAAACAAGGTGATGTTATGTTTGGGCCATGCGCATGGTGAAGGGTGCCATCTATGGATTATACTGTGTGTGTGTGTGTGGTCATCAGTATATAACCAGGGCCAACCAGGGTATTGTTCCCAACACTTGGCCAGCTGCTGTATGCACTGCAGGCTGAGCTGTGACACGCTGAACCTGTGTGCATGTTGAGTGTGTGGGCATGTGCTCTATTTGTAGCACATCCAGATAGTTTGGGCACGAGTCAGGTTTTAAAATGTAACCGTATCCGCGATTTGATTGGCATGTTGCATCATTTTGGTTGTAAAACAGTACAATATGTGTGTATACTAGCACAGGAATTCCCACACATTATTGTTTCAAGACCCACCTAGAGAGGACTAATATATTTAGGGAGACAACAAACCAAGTACCTGTAACGTAATTTTCAAAAACCTATCAGTTTTAGCTATTGCTATACCTGTGTGCTCCAATATTTGTGAGCAGCGCGCTCCACAATCTATGGTGTGCACTCGGCTAAATAGGTTTTCATCCAATCAGGAACACACAGCCTTACTCAACGACTAATGAGCGTAACAACATGATAGTAAAGCGTGGAAGCCTTTCGTTGATGTGCTTCATTCATTCAATGGCTGCTTACTTGCTGCTTTCGTGACCCGCTCACTCCCACTCAGTGACCCACCTGTGGGTCCAGACCCACAGTTTGAAAACAGCTGTACTAGCATGTATGTGAAAGTGTACTAAATGTAGTGTGAACATTAGAACGTCAGCCAGAGGTCTTGTCTGAGGGGTTTCCAGATGTCTTTTGTGTCTAATGTATGTCTAATATTTAAACAAAACGGCATTCGTGTTACATGCTAACATTGTGTTTACAGGTGTGAATAGGCTCCTTGAATGTGTTTGGTATGTCAGTATACATTGGCAACAGGTGCAGGGTTAAACTGCCTGGATAGCCATCTTAGAGGTGTAGTGACCCTTGAATACAACATCCCAGAATGCCTCAGGGACGTTGCATGACTGATTACTTATGCAACAGGGATTATAGATGTTACACACAGATGTTATATGTGTTTAATATTGATGGCTTAGCTATGTGGTTGCTATAACGTGATTACGAGAAACGTGCAATGAAGAGTCAACTTTTCTGACTAAAAACATTTGTTTCTGAACTCCACTGGCAGGAGCTCTTCATGCTGTTGTAATGTTGGTGATTAGTTTGGAATATATTGCACTAATACAACTGTGGAGACGTATCAGGCCCTTAAGGCCTTTTCAGACCTAGAACCACATTTGCACATTTGAGGCTCTTGTCCTGTACCGTACACACAATTATAGAGCAAAACCTCCAGAGACCTTCTAATGTTGCGCGAGGCTCAGGTAATCCATATTATGACTGCTGCCATCAGGACTGCTGTGGCAGAACTAACTAGCAAATCACAGTGGCAGTCAGTCCAGCTGAAGTATGATTTCTGTGTGGAACAGCTAGCTCAGAGCAATACTGTGAGTGCCAGATGAGTAGGCCTTCATCATGACTTTACTTACAGCACTACGTCACATAAGCAACTCTGTGCTGAACGCCTGATACATACAGTACCCCTATAAACTCAACAGCACTGTCGACTTTCATTCACAAATTTTTCACTCACAAATTTGTAATTTCAGTGCAACTATAGTGCAGTGCTTTATTTACTCATTTCATTTTATCATATATTTTTAAGCAGCTGACTTATTTAACAGATTTACAAGACCTGCAAACAGCTAGAGACATGTCGTTACGTTTCCTAGCAAAATCATCTATACATGTTTAAAGCCCGAATTAGTTATTGACGTATGTTGTGCACGTCAATCAAAATATCTCTCCTGTCAAGTAGGCGTTTCTTAGCCAGTGCTGTTTACGCAAGTAAACTGTTGATCTGCGAGACGAAGCTTAAGCTGGTTTTAAAATAGCCTACCTGCCTACACCAGTAGGAGTCTGTTATGGCAGGCTGTAATACAAACTGTATAGGGAGGAGCAGGCTGTCATGGAGGAACTTTACATTCTGTGTGTTTTAAAAAGATATAGCACACACACACACACATACATTCTGGAGATGTAACTGTAGCCATGTGCGTCCTTTGGCAGTCAAGGGACTCCTGTCATGTGGCAAAGTGTTCCTCTTATGGTGTAGAACAAGGTGACCACACACTCACACACACTGTAGGTGTACATCAGATTCACACACTGCGAGAGGTCCGTTGCTATAGAAGCAGTCAAAATCTAACATTACCATCAATCATCATATCATCATTATCAACATAATGAATGTATATTAGTGTGTTCTGCACAAATGCACCGCTGACTTTATACCTTAACCATAAATGTTATGCTATTTGCACCCAGGTCTTGATGAATGAAGTAGTTATGCACAGTATATGCGTTTATCCTGCATGGTATGTTTTCTTTATGCTTTATGCCAGAAAAGACAGCCTGTTTTTAATGTGTTTACCCTAAATATCAGTGGAGAGAGAGTGAGTTGTACTATGCACTCAATGTATGACCAATATACTTTTATATCCAATAGCTTCATGCTCATATTCAATGTAACCTATTATAATTAAGTTACATGTTGATATTAAATGTTAGTTATGTACCAAAGTATTCTTTAGAAATTATTATGATCCTTATTGTCTGGGTTTCCATTAGAAAGGGCTGCTTATTCTATTGGTTGCCATGGCTTGATGTAAATCTAACTACTCTTTATTGAGAGTGCTCATGTTCTCCAATAGGACCATGATCATGTCAGATTATTATCTGCCAGCACAGGCCATATTCACACCCTTGTCTATTAATACAGTATGATTTATGTATTGGTGTAGATCTCCAGTAATCCCAAGGGATAACCCAGGGGCTCACATAACTGTCTGCTAGTGGGAAACTACAGATAATATTCATCATCTATAGGAAAATGCCATCTGAAACCCACTGTAGTGTTGTATGTCCAGTGAGGTTGGTCATATCAATGAAGTCATGGAACAAGAGTGCCAAACAGCCCAGGACATACTATTACAGATGAGTACAGGTTGATTTCACCAGGGTTTAAGCATTTATAACTTTGTTAAGGTCTATAAAAGTATATTACTCGCTTAATAAATATTATGGTGTAGGTAACTAATGGCAGAGATAGTTATAGTGTATTAAGTCTTAAATAAGGAATTATCTTTTCTTAACGTTAGCACACTGTGGTCATAGTTGCTAAAGAAATAATTTGACTAGTAATGCTAGTGTAGTGTTTGTTTCTAGCATTAAGGTAGTGAACAAATTGACCGGTTGGAACTCATGGTACGGTATCTGTGCTTACCGGGTAACCCTCGAAGCAATGTTTCCATGCGCTAAAAATACTGCAAGCAGTCCATCCAGCTGTTAGCCAGGAGTCCTGCAATCCTGCCAACCAGACGGTGTCACTTTAGTTTTATACTCCTCAGCACTTGTAGAAGAGCACACTTGGAAGTTGTTTTGGCATAGAGAGCAGCTATTATGTGGCTGTCCTTCTCGAGATGTAGTCACATCGCAAATCAGTCAGTTTGAGGGATTTTACTTAAATCAGTAAAAACATCAGTCAGAAGTTGATTTTTATCATGGTAGATTGCAGATCTGCACTGTAGGATTAAAGTAATCAGTGTCACTGCAGATAGTATTGAGTAATCAGATAAATACCAGCGGCGTCTCAAAAAAAGGATATCTTCTGCTTATTTTAATCCCACTATTTTATCAAAGTAAAAATGCCTTTTTGTGAGGTCGGTAACTCTGGATTCTGACAGGGTCCCAATTGATCCGGGACTAAGCCTGTCCAGACACACCCCCCAACTACATGCAGAAACAACCGGAGGATCTGGCCACCCGACCATTCCCCCGGTACCATTGGATCGGACCGCCGTCCGCACCCGTCGCCTGCCCATGCAATGTAAACTGGAAACGGAAACACTGTTCTTCCTTTGAGATGGCGTTGTTACTGGCCTTGTGCAGAACCTTCTCCTGAGGAGATAACACAGATCCTGGGGTGCAGTAGCAACCAGCTAAGCAACAGGTCGCTTATTTGTATGTTGTTTTTCAAGGCAATCATCTGAGGAAGACAGACTTATCTTTTTGGGAATTGTGCCATAAATTCTGAATATTGACTACTACGACGGACTATTTTATCAAAAGGTCCTATTATACATTGTGGCATTGCTAAAATAGTTGTAGAGTTGTGTCTAACCTACTTCTGGCCAGTCACATATACAGCAACAGAGCTAGAAGAGCATATCAACACTTTAAAAAGTCATCCTAGAAAGACCTTTGTTTCCAGTTCCTGTTCTCATCTGACCAAAAATGAGGGAGTTGCTCCCCATCCCTACACGGAGGCCCAGAGACAGGCTGAACAGTCTCCCTGCTCCTGCTCCTCACTCTCTCCCTATCACCTCCTACTCCATCCACACCTCTAAGAAGTTCCCCTTTTTCCATGTGGTCAAATGTTGCAGGTATGGCTGTGTTGTGGTGCTCAACAGTACAGTAATGTTTGGCATTGGACTGTTCTTAGAGATATCATATATTCACTAGCCGTTCATAGCGGGTTCATTTAAAAAAAAAGACTACTAAATGAACTACAGCTGGTCACCTGGAATATCTGGAACAATATTATTGACATTAATTTAACATATCACACATTCAGATCAAATCAAATCTAAGGCAAACCCAAATGAAATTGGGTGTTCAACTTGGGTGATCAACTGTCGGAAATGACATTTGGAAATTGGAATGATATTGGCCGATAAAAGTATACAGGAAAAAATGAGCAAATGACTATATGTTGCCATGGCTGGCTGGATGGATGGATGGATGTTGCCATCTGAAACAGTGGTTCACATAGTGGCAGCCAAGAATAGGTCACAAGGCAGAACTAAGTGTGCTTTATGTTTCTATGTTATATCTGCAATCGAATGTGCTTATTAAAAGGAGCATCATCTCACCATTCAGGAAGCCATGTATACAGTGTTTTCTTCATGTTTGCTCTCCAGGTATGAGGTGGAGAATGCCTTCTTCTCATGTCTGAGGCTGGTGGACTTCAACATCATCGACACTCTCGGAGTGGGGGGCTTTGGACGTGTTGAGCTGGTATGACACCATCACATCTCTCTTTGTATCTTATCCATATTCCGTTTCTCAATTACAGCAGCAATACTAATTATGGATGGCAGCCATAATTATATTGGTTTGCTTGTATTATATTCCATTAGTGACAACCACATGCTGTCTGTTGAGGGAAGACCTTATCATAGGGCGAACACCATGTACCCAGAACATGATCAAATGTAATCCAGCTCCCAACCTTTGTAGTGCCTGCCAGCCATCTGCAGACACTGAAACATGGAACTGTATCTGCACTGCTGGAGTGCATTGGAGAATGCCTGAAGCCATAACAGCATTCGGCACTCACATGCCGACATGAACGACCCCACACACACACACATGCACGAGCACATACTGTACACAGTGACCTATATAATCTAACGTGAAGTGATATGTTGTTGTAATGCACATGTACATTATGTTAAAGAGAATAAAACTAGATTGGGGTCACAACCCAACATTGAGGACCACTGGTATACTAGAAGAGAGAGAAGGAAGATCTGTGCACACCGTTGACAGCACTCAAGTACTGGTGATGGAAATGTTGTCGAGAGAGGGAGAGGGATGGAGAGAGTGAGAGAGAGAGAGGGGGGGAAAGAGACGCAATGCGGTTAGGAGTCCAGTTTCTCCACTGCGGCCTTCTTGGGTGGGGCTGGGGGGTTCGTTGTGGGTGACCCGAGCTGGAAGGCGGGGATAAGGGGGAAGCCCTGCAGTGTGTGACCAAAGGAGGGTGGTAGGAGGGTGGTATCCCCACACAGCAGCTCCCATAATGCCTTTGGAGCTTTGCTCATACAGTACCTCAA
>JAODTR010007608.1:0-10186 GCA_025399935.1 Amblyopsis rosae | reverse complement strand
TAGAGGAGACAGACCACTTAGAGAGTCCTCAATAGAACTCTATGGGAGAAGTACCAGAGACATTATATAGAGGAGACGGGGTGCAGAGCGGCTAACTGCTAGCTCGTCGCGACCAGCGGCAGGCACCGACCTTGTGATGCTGCTTGACGATGGACACCAGCTCATAATGGAAGGCCCTCCTCCTCTCCAGGAGCCTGGAGGCGGTGAGGAGTGGTAGAGCTTCGTTCTGATCTGTGGGGGAGGAGGGGGGCAGGTTTACTCATCCAGCAAGCATCACAAACCAGTCTGGTCCAATAAGCAGCTTAAATAAAGCTGCCTTGTCCTGTGCTGTGGTTGGCCCTGCACAATGTACAACAACACGCTCTGCAGCATGTACAACACGCCAACAACACGCGAGGCCTCACCAGTGCGGAGGACAGGCTCCACGGTGAGCTGGTGGCTACCCTTCTTCACGTTGTTGCTGTACGATGGGAGGTTCTTCTCCTGCCTGAATTTGTAGGCGTCAGGAAGGACCGTCTTGATCTGGCCCAGGTGGGTCTCGTCAAAACGCCTGCAGGGCGGGTGACAGACAGACAGACAGACAAGTTCAGGATAAACAATGTACCTTCATGCGTCAGTCACAGCAATGGTTTGATTTAACGTCACTGTGAACGTTCAACCTGCAGAGGGCAGTGTTACTGCATGGTACCATCCAACAGATAACATTAAATATGATATATAGTGTTGTGGAGCCTCATGCTGTATATCCTGGACAACAGGCCTGCCCATCACACCCACACCCACACCCACACCTTAAGTAGTAGTTAAAATGCCACCCATCAGTTGGAGCTAGTGCAAATGCACCATAAAATGTGTTTTATGAGCTGTTCACTAAGCAATAGGATTGACCTGTGATGAGACTAGAGATGTAATGTCGTAGCAATGCTAATGAGTGAACACTTGCTCAAGGGCTGCAGATGAAAATGAGCCAAAAGCTAAATCTGGTAGCAAGCATCTTTCCTCTCTTGAGGTTAATGTAATTGTACATGCAATGGTCGCTTTCACAAATAAATTGAGTAAAAAAAATAAAATTGATAGTGTTTTTGAGATTTGATACAGTGTCACGCAACCTCGCGATATTCAAGTGTATCAATGCAAAGGTTGTGTTGTTAGAAACATCTGGAATGTGGATCTAGTCTACAGATCACATGTGTCAACCCCCCCAGCTCCTGCAGTGGGGGGGTGCAGGGACCCTAAGCTTTGGCTGCAGTCCAGCAGGACAGGGCTCTACACAGCAACACTAGCTCCGCCTGCAGGCGTCTACAAGGCACTGCAACAGCAAAATAGCCATACCCTTGACTTTGGAGGCCACGCCCCCTGCCTAGACACTATCGGAGAGGCCACGCCCCCTACCAGACAAACGATGGCTGCCGACAACAAGATGAGTCTTCACACAATGCTATCTCTAAATACATACAGGTGAGTGTGTGTGTGTGCGCTAAACCACACACATTCCATGTACAGTATGCAGCAGAGGCTTTTATCCAAACAAAGGCCTTTACAGTAATGTGTCAATAGCAGAGCAGGCTAGAGGCCTACATACAGTAAGTCAGCAGACCACATACTGTTAGCACAATGAACATTACACTACATACTGTACATTACCTAAGAACATAGCCAGGCATCCCCAGGGTTCTCAAAGTTACATGCAAGACCTTTTAAGAGCTTTATACTGCCACTTTGACTGAACTGTAATACCAACATCGCAGCCATACTGGCAAAATAATGAAAGTTATCTTAATATATAAATATAATATGACATTTTTAAATGGCTGGTTATTTTAATATTCATTCATATTAGCAAGTGGTGTGCGTTTATTCTACAATAATAAGTGGTGTGCGTTTATTCTACAACAAACAATTTGGTTAGGATATCACAGATTGCATTTTGTATGGCCCTATTACTATTAGACTAAAAGTATATTAGGACCTACTGCAGTGTTTACTATGTAATTAACTACATAATTTACTATTAATACCATTTTATTATTACCACAGTAAAGCTTTCACACTGTATTGTACGGCTCTGTCATTTAGATGGAGATATCTATTTAAAAAGGACTCACGTTTTTACGGTCCCTTGTCTAATAGTCACTAGGCTACGAAATAACGAGTATAAATTTAAGGCAGTTAATGAAAATGCAATACTTTTTAAGGCCTTATTTTGAGAATGATGTTTTACACTCACTCACAGCACCAGCTGTTCCACAACAGCTCCTCTAACACCGCTTCGTTCTACAACAGCTCCTCTAACACCGCTTCGTTCTACAACAGCTGCTCCATGAGCAGCAGAGAGGAGGATGTTTGTTAACGTACTTGTGCATGATGTCCTGCACGCCCTGCTGCACCCTGGAGAAGGTGGGCGTCTCAGAGCGGTTGTACAGCATGCCCACGATGGTGTCTGCGTGGCGGAACATCTCTGCCAGCAGCTTGTAGGTGTAGGGCAGGGCCAGGCCTGGAGCCACGGGTTGGGCCAGAGCATGGTAGCGTTGGTAGGCTGGCAGGCTGGCACTGTGGGAACAGAACCATGGGCATTGATGGGAATAGAACCATGGGCAGCATTTGGCCAGGGTTTTAAAGGCTCCACGCGTCTCTCTCTGAGAGCATATGTGATGCGTTTCATCTGAGTACCAACCATTAAATACGATGAGAAAACAAACATGTCACAGTTAAAATAACTCGATACTTAAATAAACAAATCCTTAAAGTTTGCACCACTGTTTAGACACATGGATTAACAGCTACTGGAGGTTTACTATGCTTCACCCTGTAAACAACACCAATGTTGTTGTTATTCACAGGGTAAACATGTATACCATACCTGTCCTCTGGGGGCGCCACTGTGCTAGCTCCCTCAGCCACCTCCCTGGTCTCCTTCCTCCTGTGGAGCCGAGCGGCCACCTCCTTAGCACGGCCCACGGTGGCCTTCAGGTGCGCGAGCTCCGCGGGGTTCAGGCTGGTGGAGGGGGGTGCTGCGGTCTCCAGGGCTGGGGTCTCTCGGGTCTCCGGGGCCAAGGCCAGCGGTGCTGGGGTCTCCGGAGCCGAGGGTGCTGGGGTCTCTCGGGTCTCTGGGGTCTCCAGGGTCAGGGGTGCTGGGGTCTCCAGGGCGACTGGGGTCTCTCGGGTCTCCGGGGCCAAGGCCAGCGGTGCTGGGGTCTCCGGAGCTGAGGGTGCTGGGGTCTCTCGGGTCTCTGGGGCCAGGGTCAGGGGTGCTGGGGTCTCCAGGGCCGGCAAAGTAGCTGCTCGCGTCTTCATTTTCTGTAGCCGTGCCTTGAGGGCGGCGATGTCTCTGCTGGACAGGACCTGGAGCAGGCAGAAGGTTATGTTACGTAACAAAACGCTAGGAGACACAAATGCTACACTGTGTGACATTGTGATGTCAGGGACAAGTCAAGCTCAAGGCTAGGTCAACGTGTCCTTGCTGTGAGGTCAATCACAACACACCTTGGAGGCCTGGTGACCCGGGCTCTTGGCTGTGGCGGGCGTTAGCGTTGCAGGCTTGGCTGTGTCAACCTCATTGGGTTGGGCTGTGGGCTGCAGATGAACACACACTTCATAACACTACCTCAAGAGTCTGGTCTAGTTTAGAAGACGCTTTCATTCAAGGTAGAATCAACATAGCACCTTTCACAGACAAGAGGGGGTCACAAAGTGCTTTACAATACAATGAATAAACTAACAAATAGCACACTTTAAAGTACAAAATACAATACAGTAAACAGCACAGCATAATAGATGGCCAACATATGTATATTGTAAGTGTAATAGTATGTAAAGATACAGACGTGTTTACGTATCTTACAGTTGCAGAAAGTAACCAGTTATGGCAATATAGTTCTCCGTCTTCACGACGCTCTAGTTAGCCAACACACCTTTGCATTCTGGCCCAGGATCAGCTTTTTCCTAGCAGTCTTTGTGCCGCTTCTCGCCGCTGGCTTGGCCTCGATGCAGGCGGCGACTGCGTTCGACACTGCCCGGCCGGCGCGTCTCTTCTTCGCCGTGCTGTGCTCGGCCGTCGTGTCGAAGACGGCCGCACCGAGGTCGAACTCCGCATCGTCACAGGTTCGCTTTGGGGTGCGGGGACTCGCGGGGAAACCTCCGGGTTCATGTGTGCTCAAACCCGGCCCTGGCTTTGACGAGATGCCGCCCTCTCGGTCGTCGCGAACGACCCCGGTGGCCTCGTCGATGACTCTGAGAAACTCGTCCTGGACGGAATCTGAACGCTTTAGGGTCGCTGCCTTCGGGCGCACAACTTTAGATGGCGTGGATCTCGTCGTTGCTTTGCCCGACTTGCTGAGCCCCGAGCCGGGGTCGACGCCGCTCTTTCTCTGTGCGAAAAAGTCTGTTACTCGCGCCTGGGCCATGACAGAATCCGAGTTCGCTCCGACGTCCAGATCTAGCTCGCTAATATGGCCACACGACCGGATCCACAACAAACTCCTCGCAGGAAAACTTATCCAACTTTAGCGCGAAAACGCCGAAACCGCGCCCCCTTTTCTTTGTAATTCCGTTTCCTGGAGGGCGTCGCTGTATCTGATTGGTCAGGATGGAAATGGGGCGGGCGTGCTATTTAAGCAGGCATCTCGCTGTGTCTACTCTATTGATTCAATCAAATGAACACAAAAGAGTCAAACAAAGGCTTTCTATTGCCCTTGATTACCCGCAAAAATAAAAACACATTTATTTGCAGTAGCCTAGTTCCCTTAAGTATAATCCAATTAATTAGTCTACACACTGTACTTGCATAACATTGCAAGTACATTCCATTGCATTTAATTGTAACGTTTGATATCTTTATTATGTTTAGGGGTATTCCCCTAAAAATAAACACGTTTACTTTGTGTAGCCTACACTATTACAAGCAAACCAACGCGTGATTTAATATATATATATATATTACTATTATTCTTTCATTGCTAGTTAGTGACTTCATGCGAATGACCACGTTTTTGTGGAAATAAAAAGTTTGTTTTCCAAGTTAGGATCCCCTCAATTATCTCCCCTGCCCTAGAATCTGCTCCGTGCTGACTCCAGCCCTACACCTGGACGGTTGGAATCACAAAACAGCCCAGTCAGTGTGTGCGTGTGTGTGTGTGTGTACCAGGGAAGTGACATCGGCAGGGAGAGTTGCCCACGAAACACACGAAAAGTTTCACCAGCCGCGGCGGGCCGACTAGTTGCCTGTGAATAATATTTTCCATTAACACAGGACACTACATGGAACATTCAACTCAAGGACCGCCTTAGGAAGGGAATGCACACCACCATATGCGCTCTGTCGGGCGGATGGATTACAATACGGCGCTTTAATAAACTATAGAGACTCTTTCTGTGTGCCGTGGTGACACGTGAGCGCGTTGCGTTCACAAAAATGACCATAAACAAATACACGGACAGTCTTTTGGACAACTCTGATCGCACCCTGGATTATCAAGTTTTCACTGCTTCAAAAGACTCTACGAAAGTTTTCTAATGAACCCGAGGAATCTCATAGGCTGCTTCAACGACTTCTATGGTGGGACTTTCGGCGTTAGTCCGCTGAATACCAAGATCAAGTTGTTTTTTCCCCCCGAGGACTTGGGTGAAGTCCGTGCGTGTTGAGCACCACGCAAAGAGTAGTTTGTAGATGGAACTCCACGGGGCGGTCGGCTTGTTCTGCTGCGTCCTGCTGCCCAGTGGACTGCTCGCAGGTAATTCTGAACTTAACCACATTACCGGAGCAGATACGTTACGTGACGTCTACTTCGCCATTTAGATAACCTGTAAAGTTTTGACTGGCTCGGTTAACTGTCAAGTCTGGCGGTCCGGACACCTAGAGGCCTGCACCCGCATTTAACAGGCATTGGGTGGTGGCTGACAGTAAACTATCTCCCATACTTCAGTCCACAGGTCACATATATACAGTAAAGGTTTTGGGGGTTTAGAAGTTATTGCTTGAAAAAGACGCACCTTGTGCCAATATGTTTTTTTCACACAGTCTCGTAATATTTGGACACTACTAACCTATTTGTCTTTCTCCTACACACGCACGCACACACGCATTCAAACTGGGGGAAATGCTATTGTTGTGTGCGTGCATATTTGACATGTTTATGTTGTTAGTGTGACCGTGGTTGCCAAAAACATAAACCATAGTTATGTACGTGCAGCAAAAAATATAAAACAAAACAAATGAACATAGAACTGATATTGTTACACACGCAGATGGCATTTTGGAAATAATAATGTATAAGTCTGCCTGGTCTCACTAGGAGCACATAATCAGTCAAAGCAATTATGATCATAGCTATGCTGTTACACTAATATTATGTGAAACACCAAGAGAAGTGTCCTGTTAGCTCTCAACTTCTCGTTGCCAAAGTGCTGTCACATGGTTGTATACCACCGGGGACCAAACAAACTAGCTAGAAGACGTAATATAATTATTTTTAAACTATTTGTATCTGTGTGCCAACAAGACTAAAACTTTACCGCAGTGCCTGTTGTCACATGACAAACCAACACACACACACTAAATGATTTATCATTGTAATGTATTGCTTGTCAAGATGACAGTGGGCACAAGATCGCTAGTTGCCAGGCCAGAGTATTGTAAGGTTAGACATTATTACACAACAAATCACTCACTTGGTTTCAATGCTAATTGGAAACCCTGTGGGAGACCTCCATTAAAATAAAGGGTTAAATGATTGAATATATGCGAATGAGCTCAAACAGTATTCTGCATGATCATGATTATCATAATTAGAGATGCAAAGGACCTGGTGATGTGATAATAGTCTCCAATCAGGAGTTATAGTCAGGACTCCAACAGTGACGGTTGTTCTTAATCTTCTCCATGTGAGAGTAATGAGTGTTTATGGTCTGTTAATGAGCCTTCAAAGTGTCTCTCTCTCTCTCTTTTCTGTCTGGCTAATATCGTATGTGTACATACCAAGCCTCTCTCCGTATGGTCATCGGCATGTTTTAATAAGGTGAAACGATTGTTTCTGGTTCCTTTTATACCCTGAAAGCCAACATAGGTGATATCTTGATGGAATGCTTTATATGTAACTGTGCTTGCCAGATATTGAATGGCTTGCACATGTTGACAAAACATTGGACACCAACGTGAACGTTTCGTTACAAGCCCACATGTCTTTAAGTTTACAGTCAAATGAGTGTGAGTGGTACCAAGGGTTCTAGCACACATTTCCACACCACTATTATTATAGGAGTGGTGGTGATCATGTATTCTCTTGCCCTGACCTGCTGATAGGCAGCAGTAAGACCATTAGCAAAGTCAGCTGATGTGAATGTTGTAATCACAGTCTCGTGGGTGCGTCTGGATATATTCTATCATGTCATGACAAATATGCATCTGATTGTGATATTAAAATGACAGACTTCCTATTTGAGATTTGTGTCACCCAGATATCCCCAACTTAGCCAATAATGGCAGTGAACAATCTATTAATATGAATGACTGCAATAAGACATGAGGTGAAATACTGTAAAGCACTTTGGATAAAAGCAGTCCATTTACTATTTACCATTTACATCAACGAAGGCTATTTGTGTTGCGTTCCGTGTGTGTGTGTGTGTGTTGTGTTTTACATCTGGTTGTGTTGCAGGATCTCTTTAAGCACCAGGATGTTTGCTGGAGATGGTCACCTATATCTTAGAGGTTGTAACATATAAGGTGTAACTGCAGTGTGTGTGCGTGCACCAGTGTGTCCAATGCTGTCCGAACTGGTTTGAGTTTAATCCATGAATGCTTTGTGTCCTTGGTGCTGGTCGTCAGACACCCGGGGTAATGTAACGTCTGTTCCTGAGCAGGGTGGTTCAACTGGGCTTCTTGAGTCAGTGGCAAATGCCCTCAGTGTGTGTGAAGGGCCGTAGGATGCCTGTGTGCGTGTGTGTGTGTGTGTGTGTGTATTTGTACTGTGCTGTTGTGTATTCATTTGGTCACAGTCCTCATTACAAATACAATATCGTACGTGTACATATAAGATAAATGGCCTGCTGACAAACACACACCCATGCACACATATAATGTACACACACACACACGCACGCACACACGCATTGTACACCCATACACGCACGCCCACACGCATTGTATACACACACACACCCATGCACGCATGCATACATGTATTACACACACACACACGTGTTACTGGCAGATCTGACCCTGAGCACCAAGGATGGGATGCAAGCTGTGCAATACATCGTTGGGCAGTGCGATAGCTTCCATTAGTGACTAGCAAGGCGTATTGACATGGCTAACCTCCAAGACTCATCTTCTGAACCTTGTGAGTCAGAGGGGGAGAAAAGGAGAGAGGGGGGTGGGGGAGAGAAGTGAAAATAAGTGTGTTGGTGCTCTCATCTCAACAGAAACAGGAAGGCTTTCCAGTAGAGAGTTGGCATGGTGCTGTCATGGTAACATGCGTGTTGTTACCGCCACAAACAACACGCACCATGCCGATCACATGGCCCGTCTAGCTAGCGGATCTGACATGCATTCCGAACCGCTAATCCACACACCCGTGCACACACACACACACACACACACGCGCACGTGTACACACACATGTGCACACACATGCACAAAGAGTTCCAAAGCCCAAGTCATCATCTATCGAATGTGATTTAAGATCCCTCTCACTTGGAAAATATGGAAGTAGTCACACTGCACAAGAATGATCTCAACAAAGTTTTAAAAAAATCCTTGTACATGGGATTATAATCATACTTTTTCTTTGTAGACAAAATATCTTTTCAAGCATATTTTGCATTAGAAGTAATCTAATTTTAAGAACATTTAATTTTATTTTAATATATCCAACTAATATTGAGCTAGATTTAACTAGTATCAAGATACATCACAGGCTTGTACAATGTCTGTGACTATATGTTTATACTAATTCTAGTCAAGCAAGATTGTTTTCCCCCAATCTGCAGATTTTCTTGTGCAATACAAGACAATTTGGTTATACTTTTAGAATATTTGGCCATATTCTAGTAAGGCTGTTTTTGCAAGGTGAATAATTTACATTGCATTTACACCAGTTTCAGCGTAAAGACGTCTGCACACCAACTTTAAACTGCATCAATAATATTTCAGATTAGATAAAAGCAGGGGTCATTCATATGACCCAGGTCAGGGTCATGGTCAGGACCCATGTTGGCATGGTGACGCCACAGCTATAGACTAGCTCTGAGAAACATCACCTGTCTGCTTCTAGGAGAAAGATGGCTTTTATATAATAAACATGCACACACTCACACTCACACTGGGTCGGCCGGCCTTCCCATTTAGGCAACATTAGGTAGCTGCCCAGCGTGGTATTAATTTGAGGTGGCAGTTGGCTTTGCGCCCCTGATCAGCGTAAAGCGCGCATCAAAGGAATTAGCTAAAGGCACAGCAGGGTCATTCTCCAGAACGCTTGTTAACTCCAAATCAAAACACGCCTCACACGTTGAAACACATTGCGAAGCCACTAGCAAGTGGCTCTGTTGTTGTGAGCCGGGTTTGCCACTTTGTGTTGTTATTTACGGAGCCAGTAGAAGTGTCAGATTATTATTTTCAACAGTAAACTAGCGAAATGCGAGGAGATATTTGGTGAGTTTGACAAAGTGTATAAGCGTACAGCTGACATACAGTTGATATTCCTAAAGCGGCATTTTTATGTCTTGCAGAACGTCCAGATCCAACACTGCACACGCGTGCACACTGTTACCTAGGAGACAGAGACGAGTGCTTTCTGCTGTACTGTAACTGTAGGTGTACCAGGCTACTGTAAGCACGTGCTCGTACCCCTACGGCGCTTGGCTCAGTGGCACAGACATGCAGCAGGATCGAGGGTTGTGGGGGTGGCTTCTGCTTGCTCATGGGCACTACAGTACCAGTCTGTAGAAGAACCAAGAGCATGTTACAGAGCGGGCCAAGTGTGTGTGTGTGTGTGTGTGTGTGTGCGTGTGTGGTGGGTTGGTTAAATAGGGCGCAGTTCCTCCAGTCACCACCAGTCACCACAACACAAGGCAGATTCAAGCTTCCAGTCAAATCCTCCCTTTATCCCAAATATAGTGAGGGGGGGGGGGGGGGGGGGGGGGGGGGGGGGGGGGGGGGGGGGGGGGGGGGGGGGGGGGGGGGGGGGGGGGG